>VYZQ01044325.1:64214-92322 GCA_013400655.1 Mystacornis crossleyi
GGAATCATATCACAATTCTACTAAATGATTTTTAAGGACTATTTAGACAGCAAACGAAGAACAGACAACGCAGTAGGTAACTCACTAGTGATAAATTTCACTGTCTCAGACAATAGAGTGTATTAAAATGGCTCTATATCTTTTTTTACCTAACCTCATAGTGCTTCATACAGCTACATAATACAGTCAAATGTAATACAAGGTTTTCTGAGATCTTGGGGGAAATTTGTTTTTTACGGATGGCATATTGTTATGTGTGTATATATATATATTTTGTAAAATCATCAACTGCAATGAGAGAAAAGTTAAGATGGAACAGGTAAATAGTCCTAAAAATAGAATTTTAAACATGCAATCAAAAAAGAGACATAAAACTACACAGATCATATTTGTTATCCCTTTCTAGCACAGTAGTTAGCCTGCAATTGTAAAATCCTATAAACAGAGTCTCTCTCTTTAATGGCAACCACCTTCATTTAAAAAAAAAGCCAACTAGATCAGTTTCTTTCTGCAACTATAGCAAATCATGACCTTGAGCTGTTCCACGCACAATGAACAAGCAGAGAATAATTTACACTTTTCAAATGAAATCACATTCTACAACCAAGGAGAAGTTCCAGACTAAATACAGTCAAAACCAAGGGGCATTTCAGAAGCTGAATGATACTGGCAGAGACAGAGATGTCCAAGTTAACAAGTGAAAGGGCAAAAGCCGCAAGTTGCACCAGAGGAGGTTTAGATTGGATATTAGGAAATATTTCATCCCTAAAAGGGTGGTAAAGCATTGGCAGAGGCTGCCCAGGGAAGTGGTGGAGTCACCACCCCTGTAGGGATTTGAAAATTGTGTGGATGTGGCACTTGGGGACATGGGTTAGTGCTGGACTGGGCAGTGCTGGATTAACAGTTGGACTCCATAATCTTAAAGGTCTTTTCCAACCTAAATGATTCTATGATTTTATGTTCATCAAGGTTAGCTTTTATATTTCTTCAGAGATAGGTATTGGGGTATTTCCAAGAGCTGAGAAGGTACTAACTGCTGTACTATGTGTGTATGTACATTAAAAATTTTAACTTAATACACAGGAGTAAATCTGAAAACAGGATTAAACAAACTGTATTATGAAAAAGCAATTATCAAATAACATCAGAAGTCTGAAGCAAAGATAGAGGATTTGTGAGGGGAAGGAAATTAAATGTAGAAAGGAAAATAAAAATAAATGCTTAAGGCAAAGGTATTTATGTAGTATATGAAGTCACTCAAAAAGAGAAAAAAACAATTTCTTATACGTGACACAAGGACAGAGAAGGGTTGGTGTCACAGAAGGACTGCCAGATACTGTGGGAGGCAATGAACAGAAGAACTAAGTGCATATTTTGAACTCAGTAGGTGAGAGAATCTTATTTTATTGTTCCCCTACAAGAAACGGGATTCTATTCCAGTCACTTTTCCTTTTAGGCANCTAAAAATAGAATTTTAAACATGCAATCAAAAAAGAGACATAAAACTACACAGATCATATTTGTTATCCCTTTCTAGCACAGTAGTTAGCCTGCAATTGTAAAATCCTATAAACAGAGTCTCTCTCTTTAATGGCAACCACCTTCATTTAAAAAAAAAGCCAACTAGATCAGTTTCTTTCTGCAACTATAGCAAATCATGACCTTGAGCTGTTCCACGCACAATGAACAAGCAGAGAATAATTTACACTTTTCAAATGAAATCACATTCTACAACCAAGGAGAAGTTCCAGACTAAATACAGTCAAAACCAAGGGGCATTTCAGAAGCTGAATGATACTGGCAGAGACAGAGATGTCCAAGTTAACAAGTGAAAGGGCAAAAGCCGCAAGTTGCACCAGAGGAGGTTTAGATTGGATATTAGGAAATATTTCATCCCTAAAAGGGTGGTAAAGCATTGGCAGAGGCTGCCCAGGGAAGTGGTGGAGTCACCACCCCTGTAGGGATTTGAAAATTGTGTGGATGTGGCACTTGGGGACATGGGTTAGTGCTGGACTGGGCAGTGCTGGATTAACAGTTGGACTCCATAATCTTAAAGGTCTTTTCCAACCTAAATGATTCTATGATTTTATGTTCATCAAGGTTAGCTTTTATATTTCTTCAGAGATAGGTATTGGGGTATTTCCAAGAGCTGAGAAGGTACTAACTGCTGTACTATGTGTGTATGTACATTAAAAATTTTAACTTAATACACAGGAGTAAATCTGAAAACAGGATTAAACAAACTGTATTATGAAAAAGCAATTATCAAATAACATCAGAAGTCTGAAGCAAAGATAGAGGATTTGTGAGGGGAAGGAAATTAAATGTAGAAAGGAAAATAAAAATAAATGCTTAAGGCAAAGGTATTTATGTAGTATATGAAGTCACTCAAAAAGAGAAAAAAACAATTTCTTATACGTGACACAAGGACAGAGAAGGGTTGGTGTCACAGAAGGACTGCCAGATACTGTGGGAGGCAATGAACAGAAGAACTAAGTGCATATTTTGAACTCAGTAGGTGAGAGAATCTTATTTTATTGTTCCCCTACAAGAAACGGGATTCTATTCCAGTCACTTTTCCTTTTAGGCAATTAAACAAGGAAACAAAAGCCATCTTTCAATTCTAACCTCCTACCCACACCGATGAGAAAAAGTAGAAATCAGCAAAGTACATACACTTTTGCAGTAAAATAAATTACAGCTTGACTTAATGTGAAACCATCAAGATTTATAATTATTCCTCATATTTAAACCATAACATTTTTCTAGCCTAAAGAACATTGCCCCCTCAAACATTCTCCACCTCTTTTCCAAGAGAATATGGTTTCATTACAGATAACAGTCTCATTACTGTGTATGACTATTGTGAATATAAAAGAAAACTACCAGATTGCAGATCCAATTGCAATTTATTGCAATTTATACAATAGCCAGCATTCCAAGAACTGGTTTAAAGGCTTGCAAGGCAGTCTACAGTCACAGTAGATACACACCTGCTCATATATTCTAGACATAAGTGGAATTTTTTTTCTGCTTTAACCACCTGTCAGTCAACAGCAATTCTTTTCTTCACTTTTCTTTACATCATTTCTCATCAGCAGTGATGATTTTAGCCCTAGACCCTCAACAGAGACTCTGCTATTCTTTGACAATAATTGAGCTACACAACATTTTAGGCAAAAACTTTTCATTGAAAGCTACTAAAAGCTGACCTTACTTCAGGCACAAGACTGCTGCAGAGGTGCCACTCACATCAAGAGAAGTGACTCCCATCTGCATTTGCCTCAATCGACCCTGAACTGTTGTGCATTCAAATGTTATGGTAATTAGTTTACTTTCAAATTGAAATTGAAATAATACCATTAATCCTGCACACACCTTGTTTTCATTCAAGCTTCTAAAGCCTTTGGAAGCAGATGCTATAAATGCCATATAGATGGTTGTTTTCTTGACATCATTACTATATGTGCCAAGTTACAGATAATTGACCTGTTCAGTCAATTAGATCAATCCTTCATCCATACATATTCATAAGTGATATTTGACCCCATTTTATTAAAAAAAAAACTTACAAAACAAAGAGTACCACACCTATTAAAATACGGAAGCAAATTTTTCATGCAAGTTGCCATCAAAACTTTTTTAAACTGCAGACAGAAAATAGAGCTTTCCACATCTTTATACACATGGAAGAAGATAAATCAGAACTGAATTGTACGAGGTTAATCACCAGGTCAGGGGCAAATTAGAACTGTGGGTTTTCTGAAGACTTTGAAAGCAGGAGTATTATTTAATTCAGCTTAATGCACTAGACAATGAACACATCAACATTTCAGCCAAGATGGGAAAGAATCATCTCTGCCAACTTACAGTTGCTCCATAATGTTGAAAAATATCCTGTGAGTGAGTGAAGTTCAAGCGATGCAAGCCACAGTACAGTCTGCCGGGATCTGTTGTCCTTTCAGCCACATCAGAAAACCCTAGGATTTTACTAGACTCTGGAGAGGAAGATACCCAACAGGCAGAGAGGATTTGTGTGAACAATGGGAATTCTGTACTTTAAGACACTATTATTTAGGTTGTGCATTTTACTGAAGATTCTTGAGAAGAGCTGAGTTAGCAGCTGGTTTTGTCAGACAAATTATGTTCAGAATAATTAGGGCTTCCAGTAATTTGACTCCTGTATATTTATAAACCAAGACAAATAAGCCGTATGCAATCAGATAAATATGGTCTACATGAATAATACTATACACTAACGTTTGAATTATTCCAACACATAAGTATAGGTCCCAATCCCTCATATAATGCTGTGTTCTGCCATCCTTTTTCAGACAAAACTCCCTAGACATCTTGCAATGCTGAGTAGGTTCTACTGAATAAATATATATCTACATTAATAATGTGCTTAAGGTGGACTGGACAGGAGCAGTGCCAATTTATGAAGGTAGCTGAACTATATTCCTGTTACACTGTGTTTGTATAGAATAAAGGATTTTGGCAAAGCA
The DNA here is from genome assembly GCA_013400655.1 of Mystacornis crossleyi. Taxonomy (NCBI): domain Eukaryota; kingdom Metazoa; phylum Chordata; class Aves; order Passeriformes; family Timaliidae; genus Mystacornis; species Mystacornis crossleyi. The sequence continues at coordinate 68,723 of VYZQ01044325.1, forward strand.
AACTAAAAATCTTTTCAAATGTTTAAGCATTCCAATTTTCAGTATCTGAAAAGCAAAATACAAAAGTCAGAATTATGTCATTACTAAATTCAGTTTAATTTCAGATGTCTTTTCTTGAATCGAAATTTACATTTCTTAGCATATAATTTCTTCTTATTTGTAGTTCTTGGCTAAAATTTTATATCATGTGGTATTCATGCACTTCAAAAACAGCAAGCTTGACCCTCTATGACTTATATGATTTTAATATGAATGTTATTTAATAGAATCGTCAAAAATAATCACCAGAATACAGATATCGCCTGCATGTCATACAAATGTATTTATTCTCCAACTGTATTAAAATACAGAGAAAAAATAACACTCTTCAGTCATTCTGCTCCTTTGCTCCTAATTGGTTCTATTCCTCTTCATTTTACCACTTTTATGTGTCCCTGTTCTCACCTTTTGCTGGTTTTTGAGCCTGCAGTAGCTTCCTGATGCTGACTCCTTTTTGCAAAACTTGCCTCCCCCTCTGTGACAGAACCTCCCTTTGGTTTTGGAGGGAGTTTTGTCCCACCTCTCCCCATTTTCTGCACATGCCATCCAAGGCATAGCCAGGTATATTGGCTGTTACTGGGGATATAAGCACCCTCTCTTTCCAATGACATTCACAATGTATAAAGTGCACCAATAGATCCTAATCTATTTATTCTTCCTTTTAAGGGTTCATACATCATAATTTAGTGAAAAGATTTTAAGAACAACTGCTGTATTTGCATAACCTTCCCCTAGTCTTAGGTATTAAAATTATTACTAAGCTATTACTCGTTTTATTTCTGCATCATTTTCTCAGGGGACCAGATCCTTACTGCAGCATTATGATTACAGCTGCTAAAAGAATAGAAAAATTACATTAATGACAAATATTTCCAAAGGAAAAAAAGAAATGGCTATAAACAATTGGGAATAAAGAGAAGGACAGGGTGAAAAAGAACACATGAAAATAAATTTCTATGGTCATTGAAATAACTTTATAGGCTGGGGACGGTGTGGCAGAGAGGGACCTGGGGGTACTGGTCGACAGCCGGCTGAACATGAGCCAGCAGTGTGCCCTGGTGGCCAAGAAGGCCAATGGCATCCCGGCCCGTATCAGGAGTAGTGTGGCCAGCAGGAGCAGGGAGGTCACTCTTCCCTGTACCCGGCGCTGGTGAGGCCCAGTTCTGGCCCCTCCGCTCAGGAAGGACATTGAGGCGCTTGAGCGCGTCCAGAGGAGGGCAAGGAGGCCGGGGAGGGGCTTGGAACAAGCCCTACGAGGAGCGGCTGAGCGAGCTGGGGTTGTTCAGCCTGGAGAAAAGGAGACTCAGAGGTGACTTCTCGCTCTCTACAAGTCCCTGAAGGAGGCTGCAGTCAGGTGAGGGATGACCTCTCTCACCAGGCAGCAACTGACAGAATGAGAGGGCACAGCCTCAAGGGGCATCAAGGGAAGTATAGGTTGGATATTAGGAAAAAGTGTTTTACAGAAAGGGTGATAAAGTACTGAAATAGCCTAGGGAGGTAGTGGAGTCACCATCCCTGGATGTGTTTAAAAAAAGACTGGATATGGCACTCGGTGCCATGATCTATTTGAGGTGTTAGGGCATGGGCTGGACTCGATGATCTTGAAGGTCTCTTCCAACCCAGACATTCTGTGAATACTGTGAATAGACAGAAAAAAAATCAGATACTCATAAAATGATAAATAAAATTGCTCGATTCAAAATTTGCTCAATTCACAATAACAACTGTGAATTTGACTCTAATGCAAGTCTTATTGGTTGGATCTTACTCGGAAGAAAACCGGAATAGGTCAGAAAAAGTCTGAAGGATCTAGAGAGGAAAAAGTAGTGCAGAACTGTAGTTATGTGGAAAATGGATAATTAGAAAGAAGTACCAGCATGGAAAAAATTATAAGGGAAAGAAAAAAATGTTTTCAAATTTTCAAATTACATTCTGATATCAGCAAAGCATATCACCTTGTATTCAAAGCACAGGAGAGATTCATCCTCTGACAAAAAAAGGGTACAATTTCACTTGCCAGTGCAATTCCATATGGAGATTTACTACAAGCTACAGACACCAAATATCAACAGGAATAAGCGAATTTCTATCAATTTCGTAGTTATTCAGGACTGTTACAGGAAACCATTTATCTTTTCAATAGGGCAAGAAGTTATATTTAAACAATGTGTTAAAATTAATGTTTTTTAGCTCTCAGAGCTGATCCACTCCATTCCAATTCTTCTATTTTCATATCCATACACTAAGGGTATTTTTCACCAGCCAATTTTCTCTATATGCTAAACACTCCACAATGAAACCTTGCTCCTAATTGCAACTAATCTCAAAGTTTAAAAATTTGAGGGAAAAGGAAGTATTTCTACACCCATTTTACATAGAAACTTATGAAAAGATGCCTCCAGTTGGGGACAGGGGGGAGTTCTGCTTTCAGTTTTAGTTTTCAATTTAAGGTTTCTGGCATTCTACATGAAATCCTACCACCTCTGCCTGCACCAGACTTGTCTGTGTGACAGTACAGGGTAAATTAGCACTGTGCTTAAGGACTGCACCGAGTTTTGGCCACCACGATCACAGGACTTAAGCAGACCATCAAGGAATGGTTATCACAGCCCCAGGATAAAAGCTAGATTCTCTAGTTTTCTTACATTCACGCTCCTCTCCCTCTCCCAAAGGTTTTCATGGGAAATTTAGGGGATGCCAGGATTCATCCCTACTTTTACTGCAAAACTGAATTGCAGTTTGTAATGAGAGTGGAAGTCTGAAATGTGAAGCGAGTAGCCAGATTTTTTTGTTTCATGCCATCTATAATATCTTTCTTGCTGCACTTTGATGAAGAAATGGCAGAAAACATTATAAAAGGCACAATGTGCGTAGGGGGTAATAAATCTGCTGGATGCAGATAGTCAGTGGCTGCAAGTCATAATCTAAAGCTTTGCTCTTAGCCTCCTACCAGTTTTCATTATCAGTGAAAATTGCTATTAATGTAATATGATAGCATCATGTCCAAACAGCTCAGTACTCATACATTTCATACAGCTGTCAGAAGATGATAGACGTTTAGCTTCAAGGTAAAGCCAAAGTTTGAATGTTCCTGCTTTTTATCTTTGAAGCTTTGTTTCTTTAAAAGATAATTATCTAATTTTGTGACCAGTGATGTGTTCCCAACACATCAAATTTTAATACTTATAGCATGTAGATTTTTTTTTTTTGTATTTTGAAAGTTAGCAATTTTAGAGAGCTTGACACAAAATCTTCAAAGTATATTGAATAGCCAAATAATAAAATAGGACCTGGAGGAACAATGGGAACACTGAGGCCCTGATCAGAATTAACATAACGCATTCCAAATAACATTTTCACAGTGCTTTTACCTAACCGGCTGCAGAGATTATGACTGCATAATTTTGATTCCCACTTTTTAGGAAAGCAAGTCAAATCCTTGTTTATATATGAAAGCACAAAGAAATCCCTTGACAGCTACTGTAGAATAAAGTAAAAATAGACAATAAGACATAAAACCTTCTGCCAGCTGACAGACTATTTCTGCACAACACTAAGTTCACTTAAGATACTGGGGGTGATAAAGACAGTAAAAGAAATGGCTAATAAAACAACTGGGACCTAAATGGCTTGTCTTACCCTTAGATTAGAAAATAAATTCCTGTGTTACCATGACAAATTAAAAAGTCTTCTCCTATTCATGCAATCAGCTAAGTGGAAATTACTCTTGAGACTTCATAATTATGAGAACAGTTACATATTCCTATTGTGAGTGGTAAAAAGCCCCCCTGAATATCAAACAGCAGAGAGCTCATTTTAAGCTCATATAAAGCTACTGAGAACAATTTTAAAATAATAGGTTGGAAAAAGTGTTGAGACCTGATGAAGCAACCAAAAAATTCCATAATATTGACTATGACCAGGGCCTCAGAGATTCCTGTCATGACAAAGTGCTGTGCCTTTCCTTGCCTTCCAGGAGATTATTATGATGAACCAATGATGTTTGTGGAGGTAGAAGTGACACTCAGCAGTCAAATTGAAATGGGAACTTCCAGCCCAAGTAACTTCTTGTCCTGACTAGAGACGAACATTGGAACCAAAAGAGGTTGTCCTTGAAGGTTTTGAAGATCACACTCAAAGTCTCAAGAAATCGGCACTGATTTTAGCTTTGATCCCACTTTGAACAGGAATCCAAATTAAAATACCTTCTAAATCCTGTTCCAGAAGTTATTATTCCATTATTCCAGAAATAATGAAAACAGAGTTCCACAGTGGAAGACAGGAAGACTTTCTATAGAGGGGATGATGAGTGTTGTTTTCCAGAACCAGTTTTCTGGAGTCATTAGTGTCAAACTCAAAAGTCTCAATTCTTAGAGTATAATTAGAATTTTTTAATTCAATATCACCATAATCAGAACATTAAGCAAAGGAAACCTACTCAACTTGCACATTGTGGAGGAATGGTGTCAACAGGACATATAATCATCACCTGCACAAAATTCCGGGAAGCCTGTCAAATCCACATTTTGAGAGCACCAAGGAAAAACATTTTATGAAACTATTAGAAGCTCTTCCACCCTTTCCTAAAAACTAAGAGGAATGCTTCAAGGAAATGACTGTCTGTCAAACATATGAGAAACTTAACTAATCAACAGTCAACAGTATCCACACATTAAGCCCTGATAGTCTCAATAAATTACACACACACACATCTCACTTTATGTCCCCAATCTTATGATCTAGATTAGGCCACCTTATAGTTTGATTTGTCAGCAGACCTGAGAACAACTTTTTCCTTCATCTTTTACTACCTTAATTTTGGTGCTCTGAGATCTCAATCTAGTTTGAAAGATAAATAGCAATAACTATCTCTAAGTGCCTCCTGTACTATAAAATTATTTATGCAAAACATTTGGCATCAGGCTCAGATGAAAACATTTCTTTCTAGAAAATATGCCCATTTAAAAACAAAGACTGAAATGAAAGATAAATAAGGTGGTTCAGAAAGACACAGGGAGAGAAACAAAGACAATAAAATAGGTCAAGCTAAGAAAAGTAAAAGCAAAACACAGGAAAAGGAGCAGCTACTTTGACAAAGAAAATACCTTCTAATATTTTATAAATTTTTTTATCACCTCAGTGAAATGCACTGGTTTAAGTCTTTACAGTTCTTTCAGGAATCTTGACAGACAGAAAACATGGTTAGAAGAAATAACCTGTCAAACTCTTTTCATGAAGAATCACTACAAGAACCTATATGGTTTGAAGACTCCATCTAACCAACCAACCAGGCTCTACCTAAAGAAGCAAAACTTCTGCGCAACTAATGTTTCAGCAAAATGCTTCTCAAGATCAACAACAGAGAAGAGTAAACTTTAACAAATATCAACCATTTTTGATAACAAAGCACTAGAACCTGTGGCAGGTACACAAGGAATAAACCAAGGAGTTTACATCTGATCATTTCCTTCTTTCTCACTGGGATGTCCCAGTGTCTTACAAGCCCCACTGAAGTTCCATTATGTACTTCATAGTTACATTTAACATAAGAACACGTTGGAACACCTTGAAAAGCTCACCCTGCTGATATCATGTGGTTGTCAGACCTGAAGCCCAACAAGAGACGATGTGAGCAGTCTACATTTTTTCCAACAAGTTTAGTCTATTACAGTTGATACATTTATCTGTCTAAAATGATATTTTAATAAGATGCTTTTGTGCTTCTAAAGAGAGGGGAAAACCAGCAAGTCTTTATCCAGCCTGGCTACCTGGCTCCCCTGTACAGCAGTGACAACCGTGTTTTATAACCTGTTTCTGCTCTGAAAATTGAAGGATGCCCCAGCTATGCCTTAAGGATATGTAGACACAAAGATTAATAGTGCATAGATACAGACATCAAAGAGGAAATACAATTAATGTTACTGATGACAGTCCAAAATAAAGGATGTAGCTCATCTTCCTAACATAAGGCAGTTCAACAAAGTCTACATAAGGGCCAGGAACCTGTTCTGAACAGCCAACCTGCAAGAGTTCCACACTATTCCAGGGTTTTCTCTCAGTTAAAAGAATTAAAAAATAAATTGAACTAGGAAAAAATTAATTCCTTGTTTAAAGACCATTTCTTATTAATCTACCATGGATATAGAGAACAAATTCACATTGCCAAATGTTTGATAAACTGGATGTGGCATCCACACACTCCTATGTGAACGAGTGTCTTGAGCAATCACAATCCCCTCATGTCTCATATCATTGTCTTTAAAACCAGTGCACTGGTCATCATTTATTGCATAGGTAACTTCACCTGGAAAGTCCTGGGAGACCTGAGAGCAGGATATTTTCAGAAATTATCTGTCTCTGGAATTAATCACTTCTGGAAAGGCTACCAAGACCCTTATCAACTTCTTTTAAAATTATAGCTGGAAAGAAGTGTTTTTGCAAAGACTTCCTTTTTAAATACTAATCTTGCTATTATTTGATCACACGCTCTAAGAAAGCACTTCAGCTTTACGCACGTTAATTTGGCAGGTGCTAAACAGAACCATAAAAACATCCACATAATTTTGCAAAAACATTACACGTAAAAAAAGAAAAACAGAACTTCACAAGGACAACATATTAATTATTGTATTTCATTAAAACCCCTCAGCAAATCTTCTACAGAAACTAAAATAGCCATCTACCCTATCAATATATAATTTGTGTTGTAAAACGTGTTAGCACTTATTATCAGCAACAAAAAACTGTCCCCTTCAGAACAGTAATGACATTTGGAAGTGTGCAGTATTGATTAGCAGTTGCTTAAGAGTGAATCACCACTACAATACAGCATCTATTCATGCTCTACATACCTTCACTGTCAAGATAATTTGCATGGAGAGCAGCTCCTTTAACCTTGAAATGTAAGCATTTTCCAATACAGGATGTGAAAACAAACAACCATAAATGCATTAAGCAAGGGAATTAGCATTCTCTTCCTTTCAAGATCTGATGTTTTCCAGTTGGATTGTCTGCTCAATCATTTCCACGTTAAAAGACATTACTGAAAGTGTAATGCACATATCATGAACTTACTAAAGCCATCTCATATTCCTCTTTTATGCTAACAATAGAACTTTTTTACTTTCAACGATACAGGAGGATCGCACTCTGCTTGCAAAACCCAGATGAAAAAATAATAATAAAAAAAACAGAAAGACATAGAACATACTGCAAAATAGAGAGTGCTGATGGAAGCAAAACATTTATTCAGCATGGCTTTCCTTTTAGACCAAGTGAAATCTAAAACATGATGTTTGATACTCAAGCTGATTTGACTACATCTTAAAAACATTACCAACACCAAAAAAATTATTACTCCTACCATAACATTCAAACAGGAGAGGAAAGTACAAATCACAGATCATTCAAAGTGAAGTTCTAACTTCCCTGAAGAGAAAGAAAATTTTCCAATACCTCCAGAAAAGGCAGAATTTTATTACAAAAAAGAAGGCCAAGTTATTTTTTGTTATTGAGAAAGAGAGAAGAAAGTATTCAAAGTTGGATAAGACTGATCTTTTCCTTGACAGATCAACATACTATCTGAAAATTACTATGGAACCCAGCAGGTTTTCCCACCAAATACATTAGTAACATATCAACGTGTTTGATTTTTTTTATTCTTGAACAAAATTAAAACATCTATCCAGAAGAATTTACATCTTTATGTCTGCAGATAACATTAAATACTTCAAAACACACTGAAATGCTCTGTACCTATTTTAGCATGGAGAATGACCTTGTCATTCATGTAGCCCAAAAATCTGTAGGAATTAAAGGGGATGGAGATTCAAGCTCTGCAAGTTCCAAAACATCATTTGCATTAATCATCAGAATTACACTGGTCTAAGATTCTCAGGTGTATATTTTTTTTTATTTTCAAAGGTTTGATTTTAAGTCAGTGCTAGGAGACACATTTTACATAAACTAGACTTCAGGAGTTCAAATTATAATTAATGAACTCTGCATACAGTTTTTTGTAAGCTCTACACCATTATCTGGCTGGTGGGGTTTTGTATTTGTACTTTAGGGTAGGTGTCAGGTTTGGTTGATGGGGAGAAGGGGATTGTTGCTGTTAGTTTGGATATTTTTTGCAGGCAGCAGTGGTATTTCTTTTGATGGAGTTTTTTATATTTTTTGATTTATAGTCATGTGTCTACAGATTTTTTTGATAATTTTTCCCTATTTTTGACAGGAAAAAAAATCAGTATCATTTTTGCAGTTCTAGAGTTGCTCAGCTGGCAAAAGTAAGCTGATATCCAAAAAGTCAGTCCATGCCTGTCCTTTAACCTGCATGTCTCAGTCCTACGTGGCCCTTCCTTCAACGCAGTGGCTGCAGTGTCTCGAGCAAAGAAACAGCCTACAAAAACCAAAACCAACATAAGGCTGAATAAAAGAAAGGCGATTAATGTCACAATGATTGGACTAAACTTGCCTAGGAATTAAAGTCACTATTATACAATTTTAACTAAAGATAGATGTACTGTATGAATCAGATCCACCAGCTGAATGTTAATTGATCTAAATTACCCCTTTATATTAGTTTTGCACTGACATTTTCACAGTTGCAAGAAACTACCAAGATGCAGCAGCCCATGCTTCTCAGGGAGATAAAATGCAATTCTGCATCTTTAAAAACAGGAATGCTCTCCTGACTGAAAAACCTGCTCGGAGAAAACAAAGATTTGAGAACTCCCAACACGATGAAGGATTTGTTGAAAAGAGCAGGCAGAGGCAGACTCTGAACTGCTTCAGACCAAGGCAGGCGGTGCTTACATAACACCGAGGGCTCCAGCAGACAACTTACATAAGGAAAATCTGAGGGAGCCTTAAACAAGCTGCTCGTCAGGAAAAAACCTTTGTGAAAGGACCAAGAAGTTAAGGGTATTTTCACCTGGAAACTGTTCCTACATTTGTAATAAAATAACATTAACTGTTCAGGAGCAAATGAAGAATTATCAAAGCTCAAAAGGAACCTGAGAAAGCATAGACCACACTGCACTGATTAAAGAGCTTTACTGTATAACACCAGCATTCCCCAAAGCCTGTTTTCCAAAACTCTAATTGCAGCAGCTGAAGTGAATATGTTCCTGGCACCTTACCCTTGCTTTGTGTCCCATATTTGAAGCCTGGCTTTGCCAGTGGGCTACACACTCACATTCAGTACAGGGCCCACTAAACACAGAGGGACTACAAAAGAAAAAAACCCAAAATGTCAAGATTTAAATAAGGCAGATGTCTTTTGACAGTCTAAGGGAGAAAACAACACCTAAGAGAGAATTAAAATCTCCATCAAGTCTTAGGCCCCAGTAGTATTTGCTAAGTAGGTGAAGAGTATTAATATCTCTACAGCACCGAGAAGCCTCTCCAAATCTATATGACAACTATAAAACCTCTAGAATTCAGACAAATGAGGAATAGTACTGTCCTATTTGCTTCTGCATGTTTTCTTGTACCTGTCATGATAAAGTGCCTTTCCTTGCCTTCCAAGAAATTATGGTAGTCCCTTTCTTAAAAAGCGAAGAGGAGAACATTTTTTAAGTGTTAATTTTGCTTAAAACCTCATCATAATTTCTGAAATATTTACTGAACTATTATTTTCCAAGCAATTTGAAGCATCTGTATTTCATCCAAAGTCAGTTTTGGGAAAAGCCATATATCCCAGATACTTCTAGGAGGCATAACAAAATACTTTGATAAGATCACAATGACATAAAATAATGAAACACTCAATTAAGATAAGGGAAGCAGTGGGGTGTTTTAAAAAAATATTTTCAAGAAGCAACAGAAATATTCTTACGCATCTTTTACAAACTCAAGAGGACACCAGTGCTGGTCACCTATTTGATGCTCCATCAATATTCACAACTATAACCTGGCAAAAAAATTTATTTACTGAATATCTCACATGAATAACTTGCACAATGAAATTTTGGTGTGGGTCAAATGACTCTTAATGTGCAAAACATTTGGGCAGTAGAGACTGTCAATCACTCCTCGTTTGTGAGCGCATCCCTTTGAAAGCAGCACTCGTGTGTGCTGACAAAATGAATCAAGTAACCTTTACATTAATTTTTCATTTAACAAGCCTATGTTAAGCTAAATGGCACTCCAAAGCACTTGACAGTTGAGGAATCTATACTGTCCAGACCCATAATCATACACACATTTTATATCTTCACTTGTTTAAGGATGCTTAATTCATAATCAGGAAATGTGGGCTCCTCCGGTAATATCAAAAGTCTCACTGCTTCTAAAAGTGGAATCCTGACTTTAAAATTACATGGATTCTGATCACCCAGAGCTCACAGTAAATACCAAATATATTCCTGATGCCTGGCTAGTGGGGAGGGAGGGGGTGGGAAAAAAAGGCATTTGTACTTAGAGCCCTCCTGTGCTATCACCTCCTTAACTGTTGTGACAACCTCTGTCACTGACTTCACATGTTGAAAATACTTGCAGATCTTGAAGTTTGGTATGTTTCTATTCACAAAAGCTTACAGAATAAATATGCTTTATAAGAACACAAAAAAATACATGCTAAAGTCCTGTCCTCCAGGCTCATTTGCCACAATCAACGCCAGGATATAGCAAGCTTAAAGGGACCGAGACATTTGGAATTCTAAATAAAAGAAAAAGCAACAGACATCTTATGGAAACTACTGTAACCAGAAGGAAGAAAAAAAGAAAAAACCAATACACTATGTGACAGAGAAATAAAAATGCTCTAAATACCTGTCAAACATGCGTTGTTTTTTTCTCTTTCATTCAATAATGAAATATCATAATACACGCAAGAAAGAAAAACAAAATAGCTTGGAAAGACCATACACTGTCCACCTTCAAAAACAGGAGCACAGACTGGTTAGTGAAACAGAAAGGATGCTGAGGAAAAGGTAAAATGAATAGCTTCCAATTATCTACAATTATAACAACCAATAGGAAGCAATCTTGCTACTTCAGAGGGAAAAATTCATTACAGAAGGGATGACAGCAGCATCTACTATGAGGAAGAGAAGGAGGATTAGGGATTCCATACTGGTTCTTTGTGGATTTTAGCATGATTGCCAAACACGGTACATTCCATATTCTTCTAAGAAATGTTGAGCTCAGTACTGGGTAGGCTTCATTTCTAAAGCCATTTTTGCACAAAAATGGCCGTGCATGGAACAGCTCCAAAGTTAAATAAGGATACTTGTTTGTTATGGTCCAATAAAAAAAAAAATAAAGCCTTTTAATAATACTTGATTACAAACTGATCAAAACTGAAAGCTCTCCATCTGCTTTAAGAATTTAAGGTGTTCATAAAAAACAGTGACAGTGTAAGACTACACAGTCTTTAAAGAACGCAAGCTGGAAGTATAATAAATATTGAGTGTCCAGATTTTCAGAATAAAATGAAAGTTGGCCCAATATATTGAAGTGAAGCCATTTAAAGGCCTTGGAAGGCAGTAAGAGACTGCAAATATTTTTGTTCTTAATAGCTCTGTATTTTCGCGTAGCGAAATTAATGTTTTACAGTCCTGGGTATACAAATCTGAAAAGACAGAAACTGCTAAAGAAGTCATATGTCTTTAGTAATTACCAAAGCCAGTTGCTTTCATTTTAAAGGTTAGCACAAGCTTTTAATTTCAGCTGCTACACGTACTGTTATATAATTTCACACATATATAAGCCTTTCGAAATAAATGTTACAAGCTTGAGGAATAATTTCCTCCACAATCAGACAAAAAAATAAAATTAACGTTACTCAGAACTAAAAAGCATGTCTACAAAAATCAGCAGAAATCTAATGTATGGGTTGAATGAGTGTTTTGAATCAGTGAATGTCTCAATGTTTTTCCATCTACATATTGCATTTTGAGAATCACATGTTAAATTCCCCAAAATAGCAGTCTCAATCTAACATATTCCTCTTAGTCTCTTTATTTTTTTTTTGCAACTGTTGTAAAAATAAATGGTCCACAATACAGAATTTACTATAGGTTACATATTTAAATTAAACTGATTCCTTGATATATACCTAATACTCAAATCTGCTTTTTCATTACCCTCTGCCCCAATTATATAGACTTATACCAATTACTCAAGTTTTTGCTATACTTCACTACCTTATTACCCAGCTGTGCAGCTGAGCAAGAAGATAACCACATTCATTCCTCTTATCTGTAATGATGTAATACATCTCAGCACTGGGTTGAGATGATTGGGGGAATAATGGGATTGAAAAAACTGCAGAGATGACAAACAACAGTGCAGCCGCCTCCTCCTGATACAGTGAATTGTGTACATACAGCCCAGGGTGAAAATAATACAGTATGCACTAATTCTGCTCCTTGAATGAAGTTAATATTTTTCATAAGAAACAGCTGTTTCTGCACAGAAACATCATCATCATCACAATGCAGCAACCAGACTAAACACCCGCAACCTGGGCTGAAGCCTAAGCTACAAGAAAATAAGTGTTGGAGTTTACTTTCCAATGAAAGATAAAGTCATCCAAACAGAAAAATATCAGGTTAAGCAAGGACTCTACAGATTGTGCAGTGCAATGCAAAGAGTCATCAGGGACTAGTATGCAATACAAAAATAGAACTTGGACAAAAGCATGTACAGCACTGCTTTCTGTTCGTTTAAAAAATTAAATCTGCCTCTATATTCGCTGTTAAAACCTTCCTTACTACAACCAAAGAAATCCTTACCTTCTGTAGGAGCTGGGAACCTGAGTATTTGGCTGCAATAGATTTGATCTCTCCACCAAATGCTGAGGCCCAGAGCTTTACACTGTGAAGAAAAAAAAAAAGAGACAGGAAGAAATGTAATACACATGTCATAGCAAGCAACAGAGACTGCAACAGCTTCAGCTGCTCAGAAGGATCCAAGCAATTTTTGCATTAGAGAGCTCACTAAGGAACCTGAGCACAGCAAAAGATCAGTGAAGCTGTACAAGTATAAGCACAAACTAAACCCTGTGCTAAGGTAAGGCCTCTGATATGAAACTACCAACCTGCACCATTAAAATTTAAGGAATTAACTTGTACAGAAGCATGCTTTGGCACAACATGACATATATCATTGAAAGGAAAGCAGCAGATAAAATGGCAAAACACTCCTGAATGAGAAATTCCCCCATGAGAAAGAGTTAACAGCATCAATTTCAGTAAATACAAGCACTTAAAACTCAGTGGCCACACACTCCACCAACACAGGCTCCCACAATAAAATCAAAGTAGTGCCAGGTGCCTTGGAGACAACCACTTTAAACACAGCTGTCAGAGGAGCAAAGGTGCCCTGGAACAGTCAAATATCTGCAATACAAAAACAGGAGAACTTGAGCAGCCAAGTTCTCATCCTTAAATATGGTCCTGAGAGGAATAGCATAAAAGCACTTACACAGACAAGGGGATCTGCTGCTCCGATCCAACCACATCCACTAAGGCTGTGTTAAAAGCTGTCCAGAAGATAAAGAAAAGACCCCCAAAAGCCCGAAGAAGATTCAGGTTCTCTGGCATTGTGCCTCTCTGTGCCTGGAAAGGTTGGGGGAAATTCAAGTGAAGCTGAGTTCAGCAGCAGTGGGGTTTTGCTTCTAAAAGCCTCTTTTCCCCCACTCTTACCCCCTTCCACTAGAGCAACATTGAAAAAGAAAAATTCACAGCTCCATCCTCATTCCTCCAAAGAATGACCCTCTCTGTGTAATGGAAGGAGCGGACCAGAAGCGAAGCTCTAACGACTTGAAAACTATTGTGTCCCTGGTAACAGCAAAGCGTTTTCCAGCACTACTGCAGCCACTTGCATGTAGTTCTTTACAACTCCGCAGTCAGCAGTGTGCTGAAGTTACTTCAGTGACCTACTGCTGCTCCAAAGTGCCCTTAGCAGCAAGAAAGCAGACTATTGATTCCAACTGGGGAGGCTGTCTTCTTGCAATTACTGCTCACTTCGCAAATGGAAAGCTGCCTAGAGTTCTCCTTTCCCTCGCCGATAACCTCCAGCCTTCATCCCAGATCAAGCCAGCCAGTGCACTGGTTCAGTGGAGCAGGAGCAGCAGCCTTTTAACGGGATAGCGCCGAGACAGAGAGGCAGGCACAGGAGGAGCTGGACCAGAGGGAGGGTACGGCAAAAGCAGAGAAAGTCTGGAGGAGCTGAAAGTGGAGTTGAAGCCCTTCCAGGAAGACGAGAAGAGAGCGCTGCACATTGCCGGGGGCTGAGCTTGGGAGGGCTCGGCAGGGCTGGCAGGGGCGGGGGCGTGGGGCCGTGCACACCCACCGGAGACCGATTCAAGCAGGGCACGGCTGCATGACAAGCATCTGTCTGTCACACAGCCCGGAGAGGCGAAGGCTGCTCGGAGCTGAGCGCTGCGCGGTGCCGGGAGCATCCCGGCCGCGGCGCCGCACCGGGGCGGGCGCCGGCGGGCGGAGGGAGGAGAGCGGCGGTCCCTGCCCAGGGAGCATCGCCCAGGAGCGGCAGCGGCGGCTTCCCGGAGCGAGCCCCGGCTTTAGGTCGGGCTCGCACATTTAATTGAGTCATAGGGAGCACGTCCTTGTGCATAAAGGCTCGTTTGCTGCTTCCTCCCACGCCGGAGCACCGCAGCGAGTCACTCTCCGAGAGCTCGGGACCAGCAAAGGCTTATGAATGAAAAGAAATGCAGCATAAGTAAATCAATGCGGGCTGACTCCAGCCTATGAATAAATTATTAATTTGTGCTCATAGAAGAATCCTCTTGATATAGCATAGATAGGATTACAAGCTCCTCCACTAAGAGAGCAGCGTGCGGAGCAGGAGGGATTGGTCCAGGTATTTTTGTTGTTGTTGCATTTTAAAATCTACCCTCCCTCCTTTTGCTTTTATTCTTTTCCCTCTGCTTTTTTCTCACCTTCTTCTCCACTAAACACACAGACTTAAAATAGCAATTGAACTTTAATGTAAATAAGTGTGGCAAGACCATGATCTGAGCATGGGCTGAGTCATCCTCACATCCTACAATATAGTTCCAGTGTCCACTCCAGAATTCTAGTTTCTTCCCTCTGTAGTTAGAATTAAACACCTCAAAATATTCACTCTGCCTTTGTACACTGTTCTTATCTTAACATTTTCTGTCTTGAAGCTCGAGACAGTAGTATCTGTATTTCTTTCCACATTAACATCTCTAAGAGCACTGAACAGTTTGCTTTAAATATCAAAACCTCTATTCAATACCTGGCTGACAAAAGCTTCCTGCTTTCTCAGAAGAAACGAGAAGTTTAAAGATAGAAGGACTAACAGGGGCACTGTGTAGAACAGTAACACTCTGCAACCCTGCAACTTTCACCACCCACCAGCCATCCTCACCAGGAACAGTAAAGAGATCATATTTCTCTCTATACTATTACATTCATATAAAGGCAATAAAGAAAAATTTCTTAAAAGGAACACTTATTTTGTGTATTACTGAATCATTTTGAAAGTCCTGTTATCTGTGCTGTTACTGTGGATTTCCTAAGCAGTGTTTTAAACATGCTGCCATGTCACCAGGTGTTCAGCTTACCTACAGGCAAGAAATGCAAAAATGCACATGGCTGACTAACTATATAATCAATTATGTGCTCCTTTGAACATATTACATAAACAATAGTATCTTCCCAAAGCCAGGAATGAAACAGAAATGGTTGACTGTCTCAATACTTGTGCTATTTACTTCTTTTTACATGCTAAACACTGTCAGGCAGTAAATTCATAAGCTCATTTTGTGAAATTCAAACAGTTCTTACATTAACAAAGACCCTGATCTGCTTCAAGCCAACACAGCGCACTGATAACAGGTAACACTTACCTTCATTTTTCAAAGCATTAGTGAAAGCCCTACAAACTTTTTGAAAGCACACACAATATGTCAGTCTTCAAGAGGCCAGCAAAATTTAACATGTATTTAACCCACCACTAATGATAAAGTCACTCACCAAGCCTTGACTGTGTTTACATTTATCATACATTCAACACTGTATCAGACAGTTTATGCATCTGGTATGTGCAAAACTGGACACCCACATTTTTCTAATACAAAAATTGTATTTGTACTATTGCTAGTCTAAGAAACTAAATTCACTTGGAAAAGAAATTTTTGCTTGAAACAACAAGCTCCTTTTGTGCTAACAGACTTGTGTACACTATAGCAGGGTGCTTTCAGCACCTTTCATTAATGCACCGTGGGTACATCCACGCAGGAAATCGGCTCCTCCCGACCATTCAGTGAACGAACAGCAAGCCTGAACCATAAAACACACAAACCACTACAGGTGACACTACAATCTGTCTGCAGCTGTGTCCTGGCCTGACCACCACTACTGACTACTCCTGGTATGCAGATCACTGCAGTCATGACACCAGATTCAAAATTCACATTAGCATTTGTCCCGTGTTGTTCCCATAAGGATGCAGAAACTTCCCCTAAGTGGGTTTGACTAAGGAAGGACCAAGGTAAAAAAAAGTGGTAAGTTCTGCTGAAGGTTTTCAGTCCTTTTGCTGGGGACTGTTTCACTATTTCAATGCGTTTCACTATTTGCTACAGCCTTGTGACGTTCTGGAGCAAAGAGAAGAAAGCCAAGTTTCAAAGAAGCATAGTAAGGAATTTATCTTTTGGAAGTAATGTGGCATTTCTATCATGTCCTTCTGCTGTTAGAGACAACTGCTGAATCGGGAATAATTTCTGATCCCTCACTGACCAGGGAAGGAAAGCATTTATGGACATAGCAAATATACATTCTGAAACCAAAGTGAATCTCCGCAATAAGTGCGGGTAGGTTCCTTACATGCCACTGGTCTCTGAAGCAGAGCTCCCCATACAAGTGTATTAAGTTGCATCTCCCTGCTCCTGGCCTCCCATTTTTAACGGATAAAAATGGCAACTAATTTTCTGCTGTGTCCTTGATAATCAAGCACAATAACGCATTTCAGTATCTCACAGAAAGTGAAAGAAGCTGTTTTCCCCATGAAAGCAGAAATAAAACTTTGATATGTGACTCGACTGTTGCAATAGAAAGTCACAGACAGGGCAGAGGAACTTGATGAATCCCCAAAGGTTTTTCAGAGGACCACATTCAAGAAAGTAACCAAGGGGCTAGAAGAAAAACAAAAAACACTCAAACCCACCCACAAATAAACAAACAAAAAATCCAGGCCAAGGGCAAAGGGTAATATGAGATTTTACACAAAGGTCAAAGCAGAGACTACAGACTAGGGGAAAATCCCATATATAAATACACATAATAACTACCTGATGGATTAATCCCATTGTTCCTTTCTTCTACCTCCAGATATATTTCTCTTATGAAAGGATGCAGAAACAGGGTCACATTTGCATCAGACCGTACTTTGAGGTCTCTGATTAGACACATATCAAACCCTAATAAAAGTCAATCAAGAGGCGTACAGAGAAGAGAACATATGGTGCAGGGGAGAAGGGTAGGAGAAAATGATATAATTAACACAAATGTTTATTGTATTTCTTTTTCAGAGGCTTATCTACAATGAGTTCTAAACAGAAGTAATAAATGCAGAAGGCTGAAGCACTAAAAGCCTTGCTGAAGATGTAAGCCACCTCCACTGGAAATTAATATTTTAAAAAGAATACAAGAAAGGAAATACATCAGTTTATCTATATTCCTCGTACATTAGAAGATTCAGATACTGCAAAAATAGAAAAGTCGTAACTACTTTGCATGATGTGCTGTTAATTCTTGCTTTGTACTGTATGCCTCTGCAATTTTTAATACTAAGATTATAATCCTCAGATGTTTTCCCCACAGTGAATTTTTTTTTGATTTAACAGACTAAATTGTCCATCCTCCCCCTTGTTTGAAGTACTTCATTTAAAAAAAATTCCCTTAAATAAAGGCAGTAGAAGGATAAAAATGGAAGAAGTGAAAGGTTATAGAGCCACCTTACACAATAAACAATTTAATAAAATGTCCCACGGTGAAAATCCTTCAAACCTTTAACAACTGTGTGCAACTTTCCCTTATTCTGTGCAATGTTTCACTTACACACGAAAAATAGAAGCAGGAGAAGTAGAGGGATAACAAAAGTTAATCTCAGCTTTGCAAATCTTGAGATTTTCAGATGAAAGGCAAAATCTGAAGGTTCTGAATTTATTATTTGCAACCAACCTAATGGTGGAAGCGCTCATCAAGTAGTGTTTGCCTGCTGGGAAGAACACAGGCTGAGTTGTTTCAAGCGATCTGTACATCTGCGGAAGAGCAGGAGACTGCACACGAGGCCTGTTCTGGAGAGGCTGAACGTGTGTACACGTATTCCTAGAATGCTGTGGAGGTCTCGCGTGTCTAAATCCAAGTGTTCCACTGGTTATGGATGGTCATGGGAATGCCAAGTTATTGACTGATTCCAACCCACTTACAACAAAGATTGAGGTCAAGCAGCATTACTCACTGTCTTAAATGAACACAGCTTCACGTAATGGGCATGAGCTAGTGTTTTGGAGAGCTAAAAATGCTGCAGAAATTCTGAACCACATCAGTATTCTATATGCAACTTTACAATATTATCATCTTGGTTTTCTATACTGTTCAGGTCAAATCAAGCACTAGTGTGTCATCCGTGAGAGCATTAAGGGCATGCACAACCAATGTTTACATATAATCAATCATTTACACGACTAGAAATACAAATCTCTAAATTTTTAAAAATACTAATATACTATCCTAATTAGTATGTTGGGAGTACAGCATTTTAGGTTACTGTCACATTATCTTTAGCACACTTCAACACCCAATAAACCTCACAGTTTGCCATAACCCCCCAAGGAAAGCGTGGTTAATTTAGCTTCCACACAGCCTAAGATCAGCTGGCTTTTGAATCTCCACAAGGAGTTAAAATGCAAAAGAGCAAAGCATTATCACATCCCAGCCTATGAGAGCTCGTACTGCATGGCAAGCTAGAATGCTTTAAGCTAATTACGTTTATAGCTACCCGAATCCAATTTCAGCAGTCCACTGTAGCTGTAGTCTGTTACTGCCATTTTACATAAGCTTCATTTATTTTGAATTTTCAACTATTAAGACAAAGTCTGCCTTTGGTTTCTTTCAAGTGTTTCATGCTGGGAAATGAACTCTTCTCTCAGCAAATAAACCATTTTTTTACTCCCAAAGCTGGTGCTAGGTTGTAAATGTTAATGCTTTCAATACATTCAAAATACCTGCAAGCTGAAGATAGGACTTTAAAATGAGAAACTGTAATTAAGAGCTCTGATATAATGGACAGAATACTATAGAAACAAGCTTATTTAGCATTCTTTCTCTGACAACAAAAAAAAAAAAAAAGGAAGACTAGAGGTCACAATGTATTTAAGTGTGAATCTATTACTGTCTACACTCTAGAATGAACCCCTGGTCATATCTATAATGGCCTGTGAATGTCCCCCCGCCCAGACCTTACAAATTCCTCAGAGCCACTTGAAGGGACCCTTGTTACAACCTTAAGTGCAGATTTCAAGGGTCAGGAAATGCATTGCCTTTTTCCTTCAGATCTTGGCAGGGTTGGTGACACAAACACTGAGTGCCAAAAATTATCTATTTGAGGGAGGAGCAATGGTCCTGAGCAACCACTCTCAAAGGAGAACCTTCTGCAGCAAGAGATGGAGTGACATCTATGGACCCCCTGTCATCAGGGAGGTCAAGTTTCCAACCACTCAGCTGAAAGAAGCCTGCAAACTTTAGACTGGCATTCAGTTATTTTCAAAATAATATCCTTATTGCCAAGTGGAAAATATAACATGGCTTTTGATCCAGTGCCATGTCAAGTAATCACAGAAAGCCATAAGGTACCTTCAGAGGCCCATAACTCCATCACTCTCCAATTAACTCCTGCATCACAAGTATGAATTTTGTGGTGGGAATGTGACTTTTATGAAGTCTTGACTAAACTGCCAGTTTCTTGATTTGATATCATGACAGAGCTGCTTCGTGATGTTACAGAAAATGAATTTTGTATAATTCCATGGCAGCAGTTGCTAACCTGTGATCCACCTCTTCCCTATCACTTTGTTGAGCCTTTTTCATTTATTGTGAACACTGACTGATCCTGAAAATCAAAGTCATCTCGAAAGTGATCTCAAAATGGAAATAGTATGTATTTAAAAGTAACACCCTCTGGTAATGAATTCCATTAAATTGTTGCATAAGGAAAAATAATACACATCAACATAATAAAGTGTCTTGCGAGATTATTAGATTTACATATCTGATCACAGTTCCAGAGAAAGGCCACCAGGAACTACCAAAAAGCAAACAGCTTTCAATAAGGTCTAAAACAACGCTAGGAAGCACTACGTAAATTCCTTAACTTTTCAGAGTTTGAAATTGATTTAACTTCAAGAAGAGTGTAAGCAAGTCATTATATGCCTTAAGGTCACAATAGCAACCTGATAAAACCTATTTAAGAGTTGCTGGTTTATGCAAATCAAGTTTCACTTCTTAAGTGGTTACTGTCACCTCAGACAAGTGCCAAATTTAAGACTGCATTTTTTTTTAATCACCAGTGCAAGTGCCTACTTGTTCTGGTGAGCATCAATTGAAACCTGGCTGCTGCAGACAGATGAAACAATCATTAGGGCACTTCTAAAATACTCTGAAGTGGAAAAAATGGACTTGGGCATAAGGAATGATTCCAAAAATCACACAAATTACCCTATCACCAGAAAAAACACCAAAACTACAAGACAGTCTGTTACTCTGGGGTTTCAAATTCTGGCTTGTGCATAATGCTCAAACTCTACTTTTACTTTAATAATATAACTTGACATTACATATCATGGAAAGTTCACAGCTTCACCTGCAGAAGAATAGCAGATTCATAGGATTGTGGGTTTCTATAATATATTAAAGCATGATTATGCTTAAAAGATGCAAAGTAAAAGCAAAATTGATACCCATAAATATACTAATAAGTGTTAGGTAAAATATTTGCCAGAGCATGCATTTCTATTTTACAGGCTCTTAATCCATCATAGTGTCACTAACATTGCAACAGACACACTCAGACTGCTGTGCTTATTACTTTTTAATGCATCACTCCATTTTAAACATTAATACTAACAAGTTCAGGCCATAATATAGTCATCCTTCCTATCCATAAAAAGAAAAAGAGAAAATCACCACCCAAATGCCAGTTTATACTACAATTTTACTTGTAAGCACACAATACTAGATAGATTTTAGAAAAAAAATACAGAAAAAGTAAGAAAAATCCCGAGTCAAACTTATTATCATATGTTTTCCCACCCCAATGTTTTGTGTTTTTGAGGGATGGGGTTTTTTGGGAGTTCCGTTTGGTTCAGGGGGTTTTTTATGCTGTGAAAACACTTTTACTTAATCTTCAGTTGGGACTAATAAACTAGATTTAGATAACGGATTCAATACAATGTTTGAGCAAAGGCCAGTGACACCATCTGTTAATCCAAAGGGGGGGTTTTGTTGTATGTGCCATTTATTAATGACCTCAAAAATAAGAATAAAAGAAGTTTGTGCAGTTATCAGCCTTCCATCTCTCGGCCATTATTAGAAATAATTGTCTTCATTTCAATGGTAGATGAACTTCTTAACTTCCCTCAAACTGGTATTTTTCAGAATTAGCTGAGGGCTGCTGAGAAAAAAAAGCAATAGGACATCTTGTCAGTGTTTACAAAAAAAAGACAGACAAGAATGACATAGGAAAGACATCGGACCCCAAGAGCTTCCCTGAGCATTATAAAACCTGATATATTATTTGGTACTTGTAAACTAAGGCTCCCTATTTTTCCTCCAATACATTTATCTCCCCACCATTTTGTTTTCCATTGCTGTGTTTCTATTTTCAGTTCTCACCTTAATCTACTGCAAGCCCCGCTTTTCCAAACCACAGAAAGGTACTGCCCATTTTCTCATAAAAACACAGATTTCCTAAACAGTTTTCCAACTACTTGGATCACTAAATTCCATCTTTTCATCCTCCTTTACAAATGTAGTGAAGGTTATTTCATCCTAGACACCCTTCTGATTCCTACAGCTTGCTGGAGAAGAGAAAGTCCTCTAAATCACAGACTATGCTCAGTTCTCTCTCAAATTACCATAAACCTGAACCACAAAAGCTGCTCACTTTCTAGAGCAGGAAGTGCCAGAACTCCACGAAAAGCCTTCTTGAAGCGATGCCCCATGCTGCTGTCACACTTGCCTCGTAATCAAGTGGTACAGCCGCAAGCCGTGAGGGCACCGCTGCCATCCATCACCCACTGAGCCCCCGACCCACTCACCAGGGCAGTGCTGACCCCCTGGGCTGTTCCTTCTCACCAGGGAATCTCCACCTGAGGTGTCATCTACTCGCACTGCTTAAAGTCCTCCTCCCAAGCAGCTCCTTACTTTGCTTCAAGCTTTAAAATCTTAAGTCAGACCTTTTTATAGTTATCAAAGGAGAGCAATACTGTGATGTTTTTGTTATCAAGGAAAACTACAGCAGTTCAATGGCACTTCTTTCTAACAGTTTTGTCCTAGTAGTCAGTAGTCTGGTAGGTTTGCTGAACCAAACTAATTACTCCCAGGCAAAGCAAGACAGTCACAATGCACAGCTGAGAAACTGCAGAGCCCTGAAGAGATAAGCTCTCCCAAACTGAGTAAATGAAAAGCTTCATTTTCCCAAGACAATGTTTAGTTATTCTGGATACAATCAATACGTGCCCAGTCTTTAACCTACTGATGCACAGAGTCAAATACAGTCCTTTAGCCAAGATGAACCCTTTCACACCACCCCAGGTAACATCTGATCCCAAAAACTGTTGGCAGTGAGAGCCAGATCTGACAACAGCCGACACTTCAAGGAGCACTTTTTAGAGCAGCAGTTACATGTTTCTTGAAGCAGTGAGACCAGGGAACTGCAGTAGTTGAAGACAACACATGTCATCTTTCTGGGCATCTTGCCTTAGCTGCACTACCCAGAGAGCTGGTGCTATGCATTTTGAAGAATTGTAGCTGAAGTGACTAGGGATTTATTTAAAAACATTGAGTGCCCTAATTGCCCTTATTTGCCACAACTGGCACAATATGCACCCCCCAGCATCCTGCCACCCCCATCCTGAGGCTGAAATACAGTAGAGCACACGCTGTTCAAGAATACAAATTGCCAGCGGGGAAAAGGAATGATCTCAAGGCTTGCATCATTTCACAGTCGAGTTGTTTGAAGACAGGCTAGCCATTACATAGAGCAGCTGTGTTATCTGGCTTTTCCTTTCATTCATTTATAGACTTGAGCTGGTTTTCTAAGTCTGTTGAAACTCTTTTTCTCATTAACAGTTTTTGTTCAGTATGTAGAACTCAGCTATAGCAGAAAGGCTTCCATTCTGTATACGTCGATATTTTAGGGACATTGTTAGATTGGAAGCCTGTCAGAGCCCTCCAGATATGTTACAATATTGGCTGGAATTCACCAGGACATGACAGAAAGATCTGTCTTCACAAACTTGGGCAACCTTTTTTTCCCACAGAGCTGACTGACATGACTGCTTCTTA
>VYZQ01044327.1:0-36558 GCA_013400655.1 Mystacornis crossleyi
GCATTAGCCACATAGAAGGTGTTGAGGAAAAGCTCTACTGGAAAAGATTGGTGCTGTCCTGCAATTTACTTATTTGTTGGTGTGAACAGATCATGACAATCTATGTAGAATAAAACCACTATCCTTTCTGGGATCTTTTTTTGCAATACACATTACCCCTTTTCTTGGAATCACTGACGCTCTCTGCCTGTGTTGAGTCAAGCTTCCACACAGACAAAGACTCTTAAAAACAAATTCTGCATCATCCATAAGAAAAATACACTTTCTGTTTCATCAGTCATGGTGTCACAGCTCCATCTTTATTTTAGCTTAGACCTTGAAATTTGCAGGGTACAAGCCACAGAAGTGGAGGTCAAGGAAGCATACTGAGGGAAGTGAATGGGCTGATAGAGGAAAGGAAAGTGACATTTCAGGAGAAGAGATAATTTTGCAGTAGCAGAGGTAATGTTCCTTTCTCTTTTGGAAAGTTTATTGCTGTTGTCTCATGGGGCTTAAAATCTGGAAAGCCTCTTTTTGGCGTTAGCAGTTCCCAAGTGCAGGAATGTTTTTTTCATTCACGTGAAATGCAGTAGGAGAAAGTGCAAATTGTCTACCTTTTTAAGGACTTAACAATAATTTTCCATGGTTTAACAATAATTGTTTTTCAGAGGGAGAAGACAAGGAGTTGTTTGCCTTCAGCTTGAATTACAGTACTGTACTCTACAGGAGAGAGGTCTGGAAAGTTTGTTCATGGAGCACAAAACACAAAACCTGCTCCCCCAAGAAACCTTCTCTTGTGGACTTTAACATCTGGGATCCTTACACTATGCACGTATATGGAGCACCTTGCCTGCTGATTTAGAAAATGAGGCTAGCCACCCTTCGGGATCTGCTTTCCAAGAAATAAGTCTCTCCTGGTACATCAGACTGGCGGGTGAGATAAGCTAAGACAGATCCAACAAGTCATCACAATTATTCCTTTCTGAAACTTGTTTTCTGCTTTTACCAGGCAGAATCATAGTGTCTTGAACTCCGGGATCAATGTATGTGCCTCATTCAGTTCTTCTCACTGGAGAGAACACCTGCCATGGCCATGCTTTTCTCCAGAGGGATGGGTTAGGAATTGTTTTTAAATATGGCTTTTTTCAAACTGTTCTTAGCTTTAAATCATCCATGCCCAAGAATCACATGAAACAGCCATAAAAAAGAAAACAAATGATGGTTTTGTGCGAATCAGGGGAGTAAGTGTAATAACCTTCGAGAGCTTCATGTAGAGAAGGTTGGGCTTTGGGGAAATGGCAGCGTAGAAGATCTTGGTGCTTTGGATTTAGGGGGCATTTTCAACCCTTCTTCCCTTCTGTCTNATAATTCAAGGAAATAGACTAGCCAGATTCTCAAACTGAAGCCAATATTTTTTAAGACTTGAAGTGGTTTTCTACATTCCTACTCCCCTTTCGCTGCCCTTTTTATTTCCAGAAGGCAATTAGTTGTTGCTGGCATCCCTTCTCCAGAGCTTGTTCCACAGACCTGCAAGCTGTTGCTGGCTCTGGTGCCATCCGAAAAGCTTTGCCTGGTTCCCTGTTTCTGTGCACACGGTGCCACAAATCCAGGAACACTGCCGATTCCCCAGTTTGTGTTTGTCCTGATAGCTAATGTCACTTTTACAAAAATGGGCTTTGATTTTTTGACAACTTTTAAGCCTCTGCTGCAGCCAGCTGCTGCAGAATCCTGATTGCCAGGAATTGCTCTTGTGTATGATTGAAAGTCTCAACAGAAGTTATAAAAAGCAATGGCATCCTGGCTAGGAAAAAAAAAAAAATGGGCAGAAACAGTCCTAGGAGACAAGAACAACTTCTGTTTATTCTGTGAGCTTAGACTGCTCACTGAGATGATCCTCCTGAGATGTCTTGGGGGACAATTCCACTCTGAGAAACACAGCAACAGACTTTTTTAAAATTCAAAATTAATTAAGGAAATATTCAAAAGTGCATGGCTGTGGTTCTGCAACAATTTTCAAATGCCATTTCATTCATATTTCTGCAAAGATCACAATGAGATGCAGGACACACCACTCACCACTATTTAATCTGGATCAATGGCACTCTTGTTTGTAAAGAATGTAAAGTCTATCTTAACATCAAACATGCTGATAGGAGTTCTAAAATCTGAATTCTCATGTAAAAATTAGGAGACAACATTTGAATACACTATATCATTTATTCTGTTTTCCAAAAAAAAAATCATGCAGTCACCAAAGTAAGTTTAAGTGAAGAAATACATAACCACTTACATAAATACATTATTACTGGATCCAGTCATGCAGCCACATGAACTATATTGGCACTATATTGTAAAGAAAGGACAAACTCCATTAAGGATACTTTAAGTCTCATAAACTTTTGAATTTGAAGAAAGAATTTGATTTAAAGTGACAACACAAGAGCTAACACCAGAACATTCAGTCAGAGTTTAACTTAGACGACAGTAAGTGAACATAAAACCACACAGAACTTAAAATATTAGTTCTTATTCATGCTGCCTGCATTGAACATTACAACTCTGACCAATCCAGACAGCTTTAATAAGCCTTTATCATTCCTTTAACCCCTAGGAATCCACATGTTCAAGTGTTTATGTGGTGTTCCTAAGTAGTGTGTATGCTCATGTCTTAACTTCAGCCACAAAATCACTGCTCAAATGCACATCTGTGTTGTCAGTGGTCACAGGTCTCTTTTCCCAGTAACACCTACCCACTGGGCAGATACAGACTGCACTAAGTTGAGGCTCTGCTGGCAAAGCAGCAATTCCTTCTTTGCTGCAAATTGCTCCATTACAAGAGATGCAACAAAATTTATTAGGACATGCAGAACTTACCTGAATATTTGTAGATATTTTTCATGTCCCTCCAACCACTGAGTTGTCTTTTTACTGACCTTGCTCAGTGCTAGTTAATCTGCATGCTAGATCTCAATGTGCTGCAAAGAGTAGGCTCTGTTTTTCTGAATCTAAGCTTTGGATTCATAACAACTATTCTGGATACACACAAGAACAATAAAAGGAGTATTCTAGGACTTTTTTTTCCCTCTGTTTTTCTCTGGCTGCTTAGTCACATCTGTTCTGTGTCCTGGATGTTCAGGTGATTATTGTCTTTTCAGTAGCAATACATAGTCTGTCTGTCAGAGGCTCCCTGACTGCGTTTCCTCCACTCTTCCATATTTGAAGTCCAAGAACTTCCAGAGCACCTGGCTACAGAGATCTGCTTAGTGGGAAACATAGGTTCCTGCAGACCTAAAGTAACCCAGTGAAGAAAAAAAGAAGCATGGCTGAAGGCCAACAAGGACTAGGTAATGTATGTTTAACTGTCAGGGAGTTTTATGTTGTGTGACTGCTCTATCTCAACTTGGAGAGGTCGTCATGTACAGGTCTCCTGTTGGTGTTTCTGAGAGCAGTCTTCTGAAGATATTCCCAGTGAACTTTGAGGCAGAGACATTTTCCCTCATGTGGTTGCATTCTCCTTTGTCACATTTTCACTTCTGTAGAGGTAAAACAAGGAAAAATTGATATTCCATATTTCACACCAGCAGCCACGCTGAACTGAAAATCTCTTTTAAACACAAGGATGCGTAACAATAAAGATGCTCCTCTACTGCTGCCCATAAGCTCATTGGCACACAATTCTGACCCTCTCCTAAGATCAGTTGTTACTCGGGTGACTGACAGTCATTCCTAAGCTGCACTGATTGTAAGAGTCACGTCTCTGTCAGCACAGCTACTCTCATAACTGGTAGTGGTGCCTGTTCCTGGTGCTAGGACAAGCTACACACCACAGTTGATTTTCACATCTCTAACACACACACCTTGTTTTTCATGCAGTGCAAGCCCATTTTTGTATTCCACAGGAGTACAAAGTTAATGAGCATAACAGGGCACTACTGTGTACACATACATTTCTTTATAGCATGTAAGCAGAGGCAATAGACTCTGCAGTCAGGCCTCCTGTTCTTTTATCACATACTTGGTTTCATCCAAGTTTACCATCTTCAAAAGCCTTGATCTTATCCAATTAACGTCTTTGGCTTTTCAGAATACTGCAAGCAGATCAGATGAATTCATCCTTTGAATCACTCCAAAGAATTAGTGTGCACAGACCAAAAGTTCAGTGCAAGTTAGATCTTCCATGTGATTTATGGTGACTGGAGATTATTGAGGGACGACTAATTTTTGCACTGTTTGCCCTGCAGCAGAGTGGTTTACTATACACTAAATTTATTCCAGGCCCTGAAGTGGACTGCATTGTGATTCTCTAGACCTTGGTGTCTTCATATGTTGAGGAGGGGTCTCTCTGCAGCTCTTCATATCATTCCAATAGATGTAAAAGGTGTCTCCATCACATCTAAAACTTCTCATTTCCTTGCCAGTGGGTCTGCGAATGGTCTGATGTTTGTAAGGACCATTTTGTCATGTTTGATCATGAACTGTGCAATAGTAGCATGAAGCTGTCACTTCACTGATAAATCTTTCTTGGTGTGTTCTATGTCACATATACTGTACAGTAGTACCTGATATCTTTGAAAGAACACCAAAGTTCTATTTTTTCTGCTTTTAAACATACATAAGAGACAATCTTACCTAGTCTGAATTTTGCAAGTTTTGAATCTCATGTGTTAAATTACTTATAAATTCATTCCTGTTTTCCTGAGAAAGTTAACTCTCCCAAACTTGTTGTTCCTAGATTCAGAACGGCAGGGTTTGAGAAGTATTTTTGTCCTATCAATAGAGTCTTATCGAATGTCATCTTCATGCATATATAGAGAGATCCATGTACAGAAAACATTCACCATTCACAGCAGTTCTGCTTCTTACTAACATTTTCAACAAAATGTAAAGATATTTTATGATTCCCATACTAAAGGCACTCAGACTCTGGAAGGTGTTTTTTAAAATGCTACTTATTAGAGCTAACATTCCCAGGAGAGAATAGCATAGACAATCACAGGATCATTTAGGCTGGAAAATACCTCTAAGATCATCACGTCTATATATTACCCCAGCACTGCTGTCCATCACTAGACTATAACCCTAAGCACCACATCTATACGTCTTTCAAATGCCTTGAGTGATGGTGACTCGGCCACTTCCCTGGACAGCCTGTTCCAGTGCTTGAACCCTTTTGGTGAAGAAATTTTCCCTACTACCCAATCTAAACTTCCACTGCGCAACTTGAAGCCATTTCCTCTCATCTTGTCACTTGTTACCAGGAAGCAGAGACCAACCCCACATGTCTACAACCTTCTGTCAGGTCATTGTAGAGAGTGGTAAGGTCTCCCCTGAGCCTCCTTTTCATCAGGCTAAACCCCAGCTCCCTCTGCCACTCCACATCAGACTTGCGTTTCAGACCCTTNCCTCTAAGATCATCACGTCTATATATTACCCCAGCACTGCTGTCCATCACTAGACTATAACCCTAAGCACCACATCTATACGTCTTTCAAATGCCTTGAGCGATGGTGACTCGGCCACTTCCCTGGACAGCCTGTTCCAGTGCTTGAACCCTTTTGGTGAAGAAATTTTCCCTACTACCCAATCTAAACTTCCACTGCGCACCTTGAAGCCATTTCCTCTCATCTTGTCACTTGTTACCAGGAAGCAGAGACCAACCCCACATGTCTACAACCTTCTGTCAGGTCATTGTAGAGAGTGGTAAGGTCTCCCCTGAGCCTCCTTTTCATCAGGCTAAACCCCAGCTCCCTCTGCCACTCCACATCAGACTTGCGTTTCAGACCCTTCGCTAGTTCTGTTGCCCTTCTCCGGACGCATTTCGGCACCTCAGTGTTCTTCCTTAATGAGGGGCCCAGAACTGGACACAGCACTCAAGGTGTGGCCCCACCAGTGTCAAGTACAGGGTTACAATCCCTTCCTTGGTACTGCTGGCTATATTATTCTTCACACAAGCCAGGATGCCGTTGGTCTTCTTGGCCACCTGGGCACATTGCTGGCTCACGTTCAGCTGACTGTCAACCAGCATCCCCAGCTTCTTTTTCTTCTGGACAGCTTCCCAGCCACTCTTCTCCCAGCTTGTAGCGCTGCATGGGGTTGTTGTGACCCAAGGAAAGGACCTGGAACTTTGCCTTCTTGAACCTCGTACAGTTGTCTTTGGCCCACTGATCCAGACTGTCCAAATCCCTCTGCAGAGCTTTGCTGCCTTCCATGAGACCAACAATCCTGCCAACTTGGTATCATCTGTGAACTTACTGAAGGTGCCCTTGA
The DNA here is from genome assembly GCA_013400655.1 of Mystacornis crossleyi. Lineage (NCBI taxonomy): Eukaryota > Metazoa > Chordata > Aves > Passeriformes > Timaliidae > Mystacornis > Mystacornis crossleyi. Next base: position 6,247 of record VYZQ01044327.1, read on the forward strand.
TCCCTGCATCCATATTATCAGTAAAAGATATTATACGGGACTGGCCCCAATACTTTGGGAGCCTTTGGGAACACCATTAGTGGCTGGTCACCAATTGTATTTTACTCAACTTACCACTACTCTCAGAGCTGAGACATCCAGCCAGGTTTTCACACAGGGACGACCACACCTATCCATGTCATAAGCAGCTAATTTCTGCTTGAGAATGATGTGGGACATAGTGTCAAAGACTACTAAAAATCTAGGTAGACAACATCCACAGTCTTCCCCTCATCCACTAAACAGGTCACCTTGTCATAGAAGGAGGTCAGGTAGGTCAAGCAGCACCTGCTTTCATATACCCATGCTGGCTGGGACGGTTCATAGTCTTACATCCCTTGAGATGGTAATATCCTGATAAAGAGCAATCTAAAAAAAGGCTATTAGGTGGTGCAGCTTCTTTTTTCACGTGTGCTCATTTGCAAATGTTTGGGGTATCCACAAGTCCCAGTTTCCACTGTTTGATCTATTTTATGGGGGAGGGGGGAAGTGACTTCATATCCTCAGACTGCAGTATTGGCTAACAAAAAAAAAAAAATCAAATAACTTATTAAGACTTTGGGAATAACTTCCTAAGTCGGAAAGAACTTTCTTCTCCCTTCATCAAAGACAATAATGTAATGTAGGACTTAAAAATTAGGTAAGTATATAATCTGTAATATCACATTTCACAATGATGTCTCTTCTTCATAGGCTTCAAATCAATTATAATGCATAATTAAATTGCCAGAGAAATGGAAAAGTTATCTGCAGGTGGTCATTAGAAGCTCAAGCAAAGATGTTCTCACGGTCCTGATTACAAATATGAGGCTCCACATGTCAGTTGTAGGGTTTGTCTTACCTTTGGACTAGAGTGATTTGATAGAGGCGTTGAGATTAGTCAGATAATAAGGACAGAATGTGCATGGGTTTTGTGGCCACACTAAGCTGATAACAGGGAATAAAAACACATTTTAGGAAAAGAGTGTGTCATTTCAGCAATGACGCAATACTCATACGCAGTGAAAAACCCATTCATACAAGTGAGAAAATGTTCAGCAAGGGTTTAATCTGATCCATTAAAACCATAAGCAAACTTGAGCCAGCAGCAGAAGGAATGCCCTGGGCAGTGCAGGAGTTAAAACATTCATATTTCGAAACACTGAGTTTGGTTAAGAACAATGACACTAACAGGAAAGGCACACATGGAGTACCTGCTAAAAAGTCCTGAAATGTCTCAGCCTTGTCTGTCCTTACTGAAGATTGTGTAGCATCATGAATTGTTATCTGCCCCCTTTTCAGTTAAAAAAAAAAAAAAAAGAGTAAATACAAATTTGCAATTACATTCCAAGTAGCACTGCTCAAGAGAGAGAGAGCAGTTAAACAAAAGCCTTGTTCCCTGAACCAGTGAGGGTGATGCTGGTAACCTAGAGAAAATACACGATTACATGACACCCATTCAGCCCTTGGAGATACACTGCGAGGAACTCAAATCAATGAGTGCAAGAAACATTCACCATAAGCTGACAGAAAACATGCACAGAAACAAAATAGGGCCATGGGTCTTCCCAGAGGGCAGAGCAACTACCAAAAGATGGTGAGAAAAAGGAGAACAAACTAAAATATGGTAATACCTTTTTGATTAGAGGTATGCGTAACTCACCCTTTTGTCCTCCTTCACTATCTTTTTCAGAATTCCTAGATACAGCACACCACACTTTCCTTCTTCGCCCACATTCCTTGTTTTCTCTCGTACTGACCTCACTTCTTTTGTTTTCTCTGGCAGAGATATTTTTTGTCCTATACTCTGTTACTGTACAGAAATGAAGTCCTTATGTATATAGGTTGGATCCTGTTTTAACAGGAGAGTTACTGATGCCTCTCCTTGGGCATGGCCTGACAGAAGGCAGGTGGATTTAGTCTGACTCAAATCCTTTTTTCAGCAGCCCACGATCAGACCTGAATAGTTTTTGGGGAGGGAAAAAAAAACCTCAAGAACCATGCTTTTGCAAACTTTACCAAAAAAATTACATGTGGACATAAACCACTTCTGGAGCAGAAAAAAGTTTCTGAATGTTATTAGATATTAAAACTAGGATATTAGAATATAAACATGATATAATCTCAGACCTGTGACCATAAAAAGCTATTCCGGCACCCAGAACAACAAGGCATCAACCTTTTACATCTATAACTGTACGTACAAATATATCTGAATTTCTCTCTCTAATCCTTCTCTGTCCAGAGTCTTGACTGCTTACCAGAAATCTATCATTCACTGTGTATACAGTGTGTGGATAGGCAATTACCATAACAGTTTATCCATCAGACACACAATGTGCAATTGCCCATATTAGTCTGTGACCGAGAGGCTCCCCTGACCTGGGGTGGGCACAGTGAGATAGTCATCGGGGGGAAGCTGCAGGATCACCTGACAGGACCCCTCTGCCCCTGCATCCTGACAGCAGCCTCCTTTTCTAGCCCTCATCCCACTCCTTCCAGCAAGCTTAGGAATAAGGAATATCTTCCTGTGGTATGAGACAGGTGGCATGGCAAAGCAACTGCAGGGAAGAAGAGGGAGACTGGCAGTGTGTATTCACGTGTGTGCATCCGCACTCTGCACGGGGTCACTGCCAGCAGCCAGTAGACTGCAGACAGCAGACCATGGAGATCAGAGAGCACCACGAGGTTTGTCTTGCCTTTTTGGCATTTTCTGCTATCCTTTTGTCTCTTATCCCTGCAAACCATGAATTCCTCAGCCAAAACGGCACTGCAGACACCCCTGTGGTGAAGCATGGATGCTGGATAACAACATACAGCAATTACCAAAATATATCGAAAAGGAATGTGGAGAAGGACACAATAATGGTCTCTGCAACAGACCTGATTCTGGTAATCTGAGAGTACTTTCTTGTGCTTGTATTTTTTTCAGTTTTCAAACAATATCATTAGATTTGTATTCATTTTTTGGTCTCAAAAGAAATTTTCCAATTCATTTTCTGTCTTCTCCAAAAAAAAGGATACTTCCACAAGGTTGCCACCTTCTTTTTCTTCCATTACAGAATGAATTGGTGGTAGCATTCAATTCAGTAAAAACACATTTAAGAGGCCTGCCAAACAGCATGATCAGCATTTGTGTGTTTTGGCTCACAGAATAGTTTTGCCCTGTTTCACTCATATTCTGAGGAAAAAAACAGGGAGTTAAATTTGTGATGCAATTCCTTTCTTCTCCTGCAAGTAATTCTTAAAGACTTTAATCACAAGCAGTTATGGATCACTTTCCTCTGAATAACTTGTTTTCTTTATCCCAGATAAACCTATTTTTTTTTTCACTCCACGAGCTGATTGTACTTTTTATTATAATGACACACAGCAAGGCCTTGTCAACCCAGCCACAGCCTGGCACCCTGTGTGGTGTCAGGCAGGAGAGCTGAAGGAGCCCAGTTAATGGGCAGAAGTTCAATACTTCTTCATGAAATGTGCTAACCTGTTGTCGTGGTTTGACGCTGGTTAAAATGCTAAACACACAAAATCCAATTATGTGCATAAGGGGAATATGGATTTATTGAGGAAAATGTAAAGAAAGTTTGGGGCAAAACAAGGTTCACACTTAAACAACTGCAATATAAAAGAAGGTTTATTACTAACAGAATGGAAAAAAATGATAAAAGATTAAAGCAATCCTTTAAACACTTTTTCTTTCCTAATGCCTTCTCCTTTACCACAAACCATTCACAAGTGAAAACAAAACAAGAACATTGCATTTTGGTCAAAGTGGCATTTTTACTAAGAGTCTTTTTATGCTTAAGGAAAAGAAGTTCTTCTACTGTGCCACAGACTTTTCGCAAACCAACCGTCCGCCCAGTCCTGTTGAAGTGAAAAAGGTATCTCTCCCATGAATCTTTCGTAGTCTTCTCACATTGCCAAGTCATGGGCCACAGGAGAAAATGTAGTTTTAGTCTTTTAAGGATGAGTTATCTCAGCCTGAAAGCAAAGGTTCTCTGCTTCAAATCTTTAATAGTTTCTCATAACTTCTATGTGGCCTGACATAGGACTCTCTAGAACAGCTTCTCACAACTTTTATTTGGTCTGGTATAGGCTTTTTTTATAAAGTCACAGCCTGCACCAGAATTTCTCATCTCCCCAAGTTTTTCTGAATGGATTAAAATCCTTTCTATGGCTTTGCCAAAAGCATTTTTAAGCTTCACACCAAAAGCACAGAAGCCCTCTTTTCCTGTCGCCATCTAGCTGCCTTCCCACATGATTTTATCCCTTCCTCTCTGTTTCTGACCTCGGGGTCGCCATGTTCAGCTTCGTCCCATGTGAGTTTTCTTTTCTTTCCTCGCTGACTTGAAAGAAAAGGTGTCTTTGTCGGTTGCGATGTGGTGTTTCTTTGGCTTTGGCGAGAACTGTGCTGGATGCAAGGGTGCCCCGCCAGTCCCACGTGGGGTCTCGGCGGCCTCAGATCATCTCGGCCACATGGCTTCGGTTCCACGCTGCCTTCGGAGTGGGAACAGCCCTCTCCCTGGGGAAAAGCCCGGCCTCGGGCTGCCGCCGTGCCAAGGGAGGGGCCTGGTCCGCTTCCGAGCCCAGGCCCTCCGGGCACCCCTCAGCCCTTGAGGCCAGAAAACAAAAAGAGAAATCTCCTACGCTTGCACGGGCTTTTTAATACGCAAAATTGCAAAATCGATTGGCCCAAAAGCCCATCAATCATTTCAGGTTCAACCTATTACACCTGTTGTTTCCAGTGCCTTGAGAGATACAGCTTGTATAGAGTTGGGGGGTAGGAGAAGCCAAGAAATCCTTCTGAAAAATAAGAGCTATACTTATTTCCAATATAGTTATACTTAAAGGTAATTTTAAATGTTCCTATGAGCAAAATATAACTAAATTACAACAGAAATTTCAGACTTTCACTGTCAGAGATAGGCACAACAGCCAGTCTTTTAAGCAGACCTTGCCACTCAATTTTCTGAATACGCAGCTTCCTTTCACATAATATGTGAAGCAGAAACTTAAATCAAGGAAATTCTATTAAAGAAAGATCCCATTTGTGCAAATGATCTAGTTATCTTAATGTCTGTTCAGTAAATATCTTGTAGAAATTATAAAGGGCTGTCCAAAAATTGTCTTCTGAAAATCACAATCACTATATAAGAAAGTGGTCTATTTGCAAAATAATTACAGTTTTGGAAAAAGAAGACATAAGAGAGACATGTATCACCCCTGCATCACCACTGATCAGGATGCCCATCCTCTCATATATTTTTTCAGTGATTTTTTTGTTTTGTTTTGTTTTTGTATTTTGCTGTTGTTATGAGTGATGTATTATAAGAGGGAATGGTATTAAAAATCATAATGCAAAGTATTTTCTGCTATGTTTGTGAAGAAGGTGGCTGGTATTTCACATGCAGTTCTAAGTACAGGAGAAAGCAGTGTCAAGGATTCCTAGTTCCATTTTATTTCACAGTTCTCCACATATGAAGAGACTCAATTCTTAGTAGGCCTGGATGAAGCAGCTGATGGAGCTTACAGTGCTTTAGATAAAGGGAGGATTGCTAGTGGAAATAAGGAGTCAAGGTGAAACTGAATGCCTTTCTCTTTGCCATTCCAGGCATTTGTGATCTTGCTGGCTACAGGTCTTGAATATGAAATACTAGAAAGCACCTTGTCTGCATTCTTTCCTCTCCTCTCTGTCTCTTTAATAAAAGTCTTGCTGAAAGCTGTAAGAGACAAAGAGAGGCTCCATTACAGGGATGGGGGTGGAATCTCCAGGGGTTATTTTGCATGTGAGCATGACAGATGGAAAATGTTTCCAAGGGAAGTCTGCACAAGTGGCAGCCAAGTATTCCATGTGTAAATGCACTTGGCAAACACAGGAGAAATAATACCTCATCCTCCTTCTTGAGAACTGCCTTATTCTGTACCTCTCCAAGCACATGACATATCTCTTTATTTTGATAGTGTCTCATGGCAAGCACAGGTCTCACAGTTTGATCAGCACAGGGTGCACCTGAGTCCCACAGATAGCTGACTGCAGACCACAACTGACCACCAGAGCTGATTCTCCAATTCCACACCCAGCCCAGAAGACACATGGAAATATATTAAATTTTATATTTATATATAATAGATTTCTTTTATTATTATTCACTTCCTGAAACACGGTTCAAGCAAGTTCAAGACCTGGGTGTACATACTCTGCAATTTTCCACAGAGTCTGAAAGGTTAGTTCCAGTGCCTCTGGTTTCCTTCTTAGTCATAACCTAACCAGACACAGCTATCTTGATGACTTCTTGATAAGCTCAAAATTGTATTCACCACTGATCATACAAATTTTAGCCAGGATAAATAACTGTTGTTTAAAGCCACCTCACCATCTACTGTCACAAAGAAAATGCAGTGTTACCATAGTTTCACCTGAAAGTCTGATGTTCGCATTGCTCAAGCATGAGGATTTTCTTTTTCCGAATACCAGTCATGGAGTAATTAATGGTTTTCTTCTCATCTCCTAGTTGCCATTACAATGGCCAAGCCATCTTCACACTTTATTTCCTGTCTTCCTCCTACTGTTGTTTCATGAAAAGGACGCTCTCCTATCACATCCAAGTTATGAAGATAGAAAGACGTCAGATTTCATCTCCGGCTTCTCAGTTTTTGTGTCTGACTTCAGACTTGGATGCTTCAAGTCTTCCATCCCTTTTTCCTCTAATCTTGCCAGAGAAAAAGAAATATTCATCTCAAGTCACACTTTGACAGGCAGCATGAGCGTAATCTGTGGGCAGTCAAAGGTAAAGCCAAAAGCAGCCCTTACTGGTTGCAATCACTAAATGATGACAAGAAAATTTTTAGAAAAATCCCAATTTGTCACTGTGCACTAAGGCAATTCTTTAATCTGATTCTGAGCAGCAGGTCAGTAATCCAGTTTTAATTAGACAGACTTACTGCTTTTCACAAAAATATCCTTTAACCGTTATCTCTGGGATAGATGCCTGAAAATGCTTTTAGCTATGTCTCATCTAAATTTAGGTTTTTGTGATCCTTCCACTCAAAATAATTGCATTGGCACCTAGCAAATGCAAAAGAGGATATGCTGAAGAAGTTGGATGGAACATGAGAAACTATTATTCTGCATCCAATTTCCCATAATAGCTTCAAATGCAGGCCAAGTAATAATGTCCAAAAAACCACCATAACTTACAAAAAGTGCATGACATTTTGATAAGATGCCCAATGTGGTAATAAAATAGAACAGGAATATTTCTATAGAAAAATATATCTCAAGTAACATTGCTTCAAGAGAAAATAATCTACTTATATTTTCCATACTTTTTTGAAAAACAGGTTTGCATTCCTGCCTTGGTGAGAAATCCTAATGGTGGGACATTTCTTTTCAGTGGTTACAGTATATTACATAGAAATCTAAGCATGGCCATTCTGCACAAAATAAAAAATATGTATAGCCCCAGTTATTGTACTGATAGTGGTCAACAACAGATACTGAGGGAAAAATTTAAGAATAGAGGCAACATTCAGGACTCTATCTTAAGAATATTCTCCCATTTTTTACCAGTTTACAACTCAAGGATTTCATGAAACAGAAGTTGTGCCTTTGTGTTTAACACTTTTCAAGTATTTTTACACCATGAATGCATCCTGTTGCTTTTGAAATCCAGCAGTTGATTTTTGAACTCAAAATGACAGCAAATCTGGTCCAAGAGCAGTATCAAAACCCTGTTCATATACACAAAATTTTAAAAATGTATCAAAGAAAGTACAATGTATGAGTTTCTTCTACAAAATACATGTATAAACTGAAATAAAAATTCAAAAATTAGTAACAGTTGCTGGAAGGGAAAATTATATAGTACAGACAATTTTAATAATCAGTATAATCGTTCCTTATCTATCCTTGGATACTATTAGCAGACCATATTCTCCAAAAGAAACTCTTTTGTAAGGTGCAATCACATAAGAGATGTGGTTTTAATTACCAAGAAACAAAAGGACCTCAATTTTACATCCTGCCTGAAAAACAGCACATAGAATAATTATGCTGAGATAATTATTCATTATGGACTCAGCAATCTGACACCTACTGATTCACCCACATCATTTTTATTGTAGTGCCCACATTTTCCTTTGAGATGCCAATCTACAGGCTTGATTTCAATTTCATTAAGGCAATGGAAATGTTTAAGATAACTTTAAAGTAATATGCAGCAGAATGTGCATTTTAATCAAGCTCAGGGTTTAGTCAGAGAGTTCCCAAAATAAGTAAGGATGGGAGTCAAGCTCTACCTCACCATGTCCTTATTCCCTGGTATATAGTAAAAGCAAGGTTCCAAGAAGCAAGACCCACGGGGCGGTGGTGGTGCTTCCGAAACTTTGCTTGGTTCTGTGTATCTGATTTGCTCGTCCACATCCTCTGTCCTGTTTATTTTGAAAGATGTGTCAAGACCAAAGCCCTAGGGGACATGGCTGCAGATCTGGCAGTGATCCCTGGAAGAGCCACTGGTGCACAAGGGAAGGAAAACTGTGACTGGCTAGGAAATTAGTGTTGTTTTTATTAGCACTTTATTCACCCCAATCCAACAAGCAGTTCTTCTCATAAGGATTTAATTACAAACTCAGAAGTAATTGAAGGAAAGTGTTAGATTTTGTTTCTTTAACGCATATCTAGGAAACAACCAGATACCTCAGGAAAATTATTTGCTATTGGTGCATAGAGTTAGCAGAGTTTTACTCCCATCTCCAAAACACCAGATGCATGCAATCTTTAAGTGAACGTCTACAAGCATATTTACTACACAGGATTACAATACCCCTCCTGCAAGCAGATTTGAAAATTACTGTCAGCAAATGAAATGTCTATGGAAAACTTATCCTGAAATTTAGTAAGCAAACAGACTGCCACTCCCATTGCAAATTGAAATTAGTACTACCAAGCTTTATATATTTGTACAATTCAGCTAGAACTCCCCATGGCTCTCTCTCAGCAGAATGAACAGGAAACAGCAAAACATGGTGTGGTTTAATTCATGCCAGGATGGAGATGTACACAAAAGACATTAGGCCCAGACAGCTACACATGTGTTATCTCCACCAGTGACCAATGTGTAAATTGAAGTAATCTTCCTGTAAGTGCCTGTATTGAAGAGTTCTTTCTATTCACATGCACCTCTGTGCATCTAAAAAAAATGTTGGTATTATTCACTTGGATTGTTTTAAATAGCTTTGATGCCAAACAACTCTTCTAGTCCACACAGATTTCACTAGGCTTCTCTTGCAAATACATTAAGTAGACAATACATATTTTTAGGGGCCAGAAATGTTTTCCTTCCCAGATCATGGAAAGAAAACAATGTTTTGCTGACCTTGGAGAACATAACATTCAAGGCAATCTTCATGTCTATATTGAAGAGGAAGAAAAAACAAGATAACCTTGGAATTTAACCATATTACTACAGAAAGGCTGCAACAACTCACAGACCAATACTTGGGAAGCACAAACATCCTTGTTTAGATATATGTGAGGGTTAAGCCTAACTTATTCTCTCTTGGCTACTACATTCCCAAAATACATTTCCTTTCCTCTGAGATGAGAACAACTTCTCTTCCTTCTGTTATTCTCTAATGCTAATATTTGTCAATATTCTGTGCCCTTGTGATCATCCATTATAAGAAGAAAAAAGAATTGACATGTGATGGAACCAGAAAATATAGTGTAGCACAATATTTTGGAGATTAATTTATTAAGGAGTACAGACACTTTACTAAGAAAATTACCATTTATTTCTGTCATTATTTGTGCAAATTAATTTTTACAGTAGAACTTAATGAGCAATTATTTATGCTCAACATATTTGGGCCTAGGCCAAGGTCCAGGTTGCTGTAGTGCCCAAGTGTCACTCTGAGATTTGACAACACCATCCCACGTGCTATAGAATAACTGTGGTCATGCAGCTACTCAGCACTCTTCAAGCTCAGGTCCATCCACATGCTTTGAATTGCACAACAGTGAAGAGATGATATATAAAATGGATTTCATGTGTGGCAAGTGAATTTTGACAACTGAAACCAGTAACTCTGGTAGATTGTTAGAAAAAGGTGGAGCTGGAGATAAGGATGGCCAAGCTAAACAAATGTTTGTAACTTTGTTCTAAATTAGTCTATGAGATACTGAAGGAACTGTATGCATGCACAGAACAAAGCGAGCTGTAAATTTAAAACTTGTTAGTACTAATTTTCAAGTAAGGTTCTTAACCAAGAATTGCTAACATCCTTAGCAATTCTATATTTGAAAACACTTCTTCCCTCAATAGAAACATCAAAAAGGACACTTAGAAGGGATTTCTTCTTTGCTTTAGTCTATCTACATATTTTTTTTGTATTCCCAAGTCAGTTAACTTAAGAATGTTTATGAAGCCTATATCCATTGTTTAAAACACTAGGAGCTCCTTTTGAGTCCAAACTGTTCTACTGGCACATTATGATCAGAGCCATGATTTTATTAAATGTTAGCTTTTCAAAAAGCAAACAATACCTTGTTAGGATGTTTGAAACTAAAACTTCTCTATCCTCTTGTAAAACTATCTAGTTAAACAATTTAAGTAACAAATCAAGAATTTTTAAGGTGGTTGTCTTTTATAACAGGAAATAGACATAGGATTCATTTCACTGTCTTTACATGTGTATCATGTAAGCATGTATGTATGAACAGCTGTTCCTGGGCTCCCCTCGACAGATAAAGACAATTTAGGAGTGATTCAGGTCATATTGTCTAAAATAAATCTTATGACAAACCGGCTCACCTGTAGACATTGCGTTGTAGGCCTCTAACTCTAGTGAGCCCCAACACCAATCTCTTCATCCAGCCAGCACTGACACAGAGCAAGCTGTGCTCTTGTGTCCCTTATTTTAATTGTGTCTCTGAGACAGTGGTTCCACATCTTTCTGCTCTCTTATGAGGGGACTGCATCACTTAGGCCCCCACCCAGAAACTGAGATAAAGGTCATGACAGACTCCTTTGTAATCTCCACTCATGACAAAGAAACTCAGAACAGCAAAGAATCCTGTATCTAGTCCATGTATAATCTGTATAATCAAAACATATATTTGTATTTAATGCTGGTGAAAACAGGAATGTGTTTTTAACATTTTCGTTGCATAACAGATACATTAGAAGGCTCCGAGTTTCTTCCAGAGACCTTTTTTTGCCTACAGTATTAGTTAAATATTCATAATTATCTTTAACCAAGTATTTTGTTCTTTCAATGACTTCCTAATGTAAATGAAAAATCTGAGCTTTTCTCTTAACCTTATTCCAATTTTTTGGGTTGCCTGCATTGCAGACTTCCAGCTTTTATTCAGCATTTGTTGAAGCTGATGTTTACCTAACATACCAGCAAGTGACACACCAAAAAAATTCAAATCACTTTGGAAAGTATTTACCCTGACATTAGATTCAGCCTTTGCAAGAGATCCAGTCCTCAAATAACTGGGGAGAAGGGTATAAAAATTAATTATATGGAAGTCATCCAAAGCTATTAATTCATCCCTTTTCTGGAAGTATCCCAGATGCACAAAGAAAACCACATCTCTGTAGCAATTCAGGGAAAAAAGACCAACAAGCCTCCAAACCTATATGCATAGAAGTCAGTGCATACAGCCCATTTTCCTTGCACAGTGTGCTGCACTTTATAGCAACTGAGAGCTACATTTAGTACCCAGTAGAAATGTCAAATACTTATCATAACCAGTTCATAAGACCTTTGAGAGTCACAGTAGCTGGCTGTGGCCAGCTTGTTCCAAATTAGATTAGTTCAACCTAATTTTCTATTCATGTTATGTACAGTTATTTGAGGTTGAAGGCTATCAGCTCAGGGCAGGCAAACAAGACTCCAAGCTTCAGCCCTTTTGAAAAGCATGTGCCACTTCTGTCCTTTCCCCCCATGTGTCATTGCTACACCCAGCTTCTAAATATCACACTAAGTGATGTTAGTGAATGTGTAAACATGCAGCAACTTTGGGAATATTAAAGCAGTCCCAGCCCACCATCCCAGGGAAATCTGTGCGTCTGTGACTAAATGGGTATTTATCATCTCCTGAGCTCCATGCTGGCAGCCAGCCAGCAGAGTGTGTACATTGAAATTAGAATAGATTGGGAGACAGGACTTTGTTCCAAATTGACCTGGATGACGATAGCAATTTTGAAGGCAGCTCCATATTTTTAAAGGTTCATTGTGTGTACCTGTAAAGGAGAGGGGAGAAACATTTAGGAAAATAACAGTAAGGAAATCTAATGCCAGAATATATATTTTTTTTGTTATTTTTATTTTATTCTTTTACAGCATTATTTTGTTATCATCAACAGAGGAGCTACAGCTTGCTAACATCACATAGAGAAATGTATGGAGCAGGAATGGAGAAAATGCTATTTCTAGTAATCTGTTTATTATTTAGTAATTTTTCCTATTGCAAGTGCTTTTACTGCAAAGACAAAAAGGTTTTATCAATTGTGTCAATTCTGACATGGAAAAAATAATCACTGTTTATAGGAGTAATCCATTTTTGTCAAGCTCTTGAGTGATCTTCACTCATCAGTTTACTCTTGAGGTTTACTCTACTCCTTGAAAATAGTAGGTGGACTCATAACCCCAGTTTAGCTTATTTTTTCCTGCAACATCCCATATCTACTGTATAAAGCAGGATATTTTAGCAAATATATGAGCTACTTTTTGTTGCTCACACTCTTCTGTAAAATGATTTGTGAAGTGATAAGTCAAAATCAATAAAGATGTCAAGGATCAGCATTAATTTCATTAGCTTACCAGAAGCTCTGATAATTTTTTTATGCTTTGAATGTTTGCCAGAAGAAAGCCCAGGCACACAGTTCACTAGTCGTAAGAGTATTCAGTACACACCTGCTCAAAAACAAGATCTGATACAATGGACAGAACATAACTCACAAGGTATACATACTTTTAAATAATTATACCAGGAACTGACCTTGTAGCACTATTTTTTCATTTCTTATGATTCAGTATGGAAGATGAGATAAACCTAAAGGGAGTAATTCTGTATTCATCAAGCACCGGCATTCTGTGCATAAAATTCTCAGTGTTATTATTCCCAAACTGCTGTCTTTACATTGTCTGGAGAGTCATCTGACCCAACCCCATGTTGTAAGAGTTATGATGGTAAGAGAATGGCTATTATTCTGAATGTCGAATATACATGAAGATTTTCACCTCAGACTGGACCACCAATAAGAATACAGTACATGGTATATCTCAACCATACCCCAAGGACATCTTGAGAACTAGATTGACACCTATGACTAGCTGACTTGAATGTATATTAGCCAAAAGAAACATACTCAGTTCACCTAGTGATATCTTTGGCTATCCTTTGATAGGATCCATGGTGAGTTATATCTTGCCTCAAATGTAAGCAAATACTGTAGGCCTGGACATGTTTTAAAATACATTAAGTGTTTTTAGCACATAGCCTTCAGCCATATAATTTTCATGCAATCAGGGAAGAAGAAAATTTGGAGAAAGCTCTGTTCTCTTTACATCAATAACATTTCTGGTGCCAAAGTAAACAGCCATTTCCACGGCCCTTTGCTATTGTCAATGAGCACTTAAAAATTTTTCAGTCAAAAGGATTGAGTGCTTCACCTCCTTCTTCAGAGCACCACAGAGCTGGCCCCTCATATTTAAAGCCATCCAAGGCATCCTCTAAACCTTTGGAACAATAATGTCAGGACCTAAGCAATTCAAAGGAAATAGCTTCCTCAAAACTGGAATCCTCTTTAGCATGGACAGCTGTGTCTCAGTGGATCTCGGCTTGCCTTCCTCCTTGTAGCACACAAATGTTCATTGCCTTTGATCTGGCTCCCCTTGCAGCTGCTCAGCAGCAGAACTAGGGGCTCCATAAGGATGTGATACAGCTCTGAGCTTTATTAATGCCTGGCCTAGATTGTCTCAGTTTCCAGAAATGATCTGGCTAGTCTGAAAACAGCAGTACAGCAGTACAGCAGGACACAATTTCACCTTTCTCTGTGTTTCCTGTGTCCATGCTAAGCCATAAATCTCAAAGGACCTCTGACTCAGCTGAGATCCTCAGAAGAATTTCTTGCAGACTAAGCAGAAACATTAAATCCTGTTGAAGGGACATCACAGACTCTTCTGTGAGCAGATGGGGTTTGTGCACAAAAAAAAGCCCTCAAGACAGCAGTGTTTTAAACAGATGCTTTCCACAGATTCCTATGGATTCAAGGAAGGCAGTTGCTCTAAAGCAACTCTAAACTGAGTTGCTCTAAAGCTTTGTAGTGTTACAGTTAGGATATTTTAAGACAGAGATTTGCAGGTAGGGAGCTAACTACACATGACTGAGTGTGTTAGGTTGCTACAACACTTCTCACAGAGATAGAGTTTGCTACCTACTGCAGATGGAGTCCCTTTTCTTCTGTTCTGTGACTTAGGGCCATATTGGCTTACTGTGTAACACCATGGATAGAGAAGGGAGAAGAAAAAAGGCTTTAAATAGCAAATCTCTTGTGAACCACTGAGCTCTCTTTACAGCAAAATAGCTGAATGGCATATACACATTTTCAGGAATCCATCCCATCTGTTTTTTAAGTTCTTTGTAAGAACCTGAACCTGTATGATGCTAGAATATTCACTGCATTCTACAAGGGTGGGTGCCACATCACATTCCCAGTGGTGAGTGATAAGGTACTGATAATGACAAGTGTGTACCTCTCTTCCTTGTCTGGTAACAAGAACACAGTGTTAACTTTAGTCTCTATAAGTTTAAAATGTCCCGTTTACTGCTGGTAGAGGCAATATGCAGAAGACATACCACAGAACCACCAATAACAGTACAATTCTTATTTATAGCTGTCATGGGTTGGCACCCTTCCTGCCCTTCAGGTTTTTCTTCCTTTTGTCTGTGTTTCCTTGAGGAAGTGGTTTGCAGCAACAGGTGCTGTAATTTCCTCCAGAACTTGATAGAACAAATCAATTAACTAATTTGAATATTGACAGCTCTATTGAGCCACTGAGAGAAGGGGTAGGCCTCTGTAAAATACAGCATTTAAAGAGGGACAAGGCGGGAATCTCTCTCTTGCCTTTCTGGCATTCACAGAGGTAACTGAGGGCCCCGCTCAGGCCCCCAGGGGGGCTGGGCCGGCCCAGTGAGGCCCTGCTGGACCCTGCCTGCACAAACCTGTGCAGCCTGGCAGGGAGGGCTGGGCTGGGCTGGGGCATGGTCCAGCTCCACCGCAGGGCCATGGCCTTTCTCCCCACGGCCCTGGCCCTGGTGGGCCCAGGCCTCTCCTGGCGGGCCAGGCTAGGCCTGGCCCCAGGCCCAGGGGTGGCGGGCCGGGCCACAGTCCCCAGGCTGCCACTTGGCTGTGTGGGCCGAGATGCTGCCCTCTTCACTCGGAAAAAGCAATTCCGGCCGCAAGCAGCTGCATAGCTGAAGCTGCCCACTTCAGCAGCAGAGAAAGATAAGGTCCAGTTTTCAAGGTCCCGGCATGGGAAGATTAACCCCTTCAGTGCTGTAAGTTTTTTTCTCAGAGATATGAAACCTGTAAAGACACAGAAGAAAGGGTTTAAGTCTAGAGAGAAGAGATAGAGAAGATGCTAGAAGCTGAAATTCTTTTGTAAACCTATGGTGATGAACTCAGATATATTAAAGACTCCCTTTTAATTTCATTATAAGCTTTGGAGGGGGAAAGAGCTTTCTAGCTGAAATGAAGTTGATTTTGGATTTGTTTTTTTTTTTTTTCCTCTTCTTCTTTTTTCCTGGACTGCTTCACACCGAGGTGGAGGCCTGAAGGAGTGCTCACCTCGGCCCCACTCTGATGAGAGGAGCGACCTACAGAAGGACTTTAGATTTTTTTTCCCAGGTTTTCTCTCTATAGTGAGGGGGATTTATCCTGGAGATAGATGAAGAGAACTTTTGTTTTTCTGGAATGCTTATCCTTGAACTTGTACCCCCTGTAGCTAAAGGTGAATCCTCAAACACAGTCATGGAAAAGCTGTGATCGAGGAAAGGGAACTCTCACATGTCAACAGAAAACCACCCCAGACGGCGATTGTGCTGTGACGTGAATGCCATGAGAAGATTGTTCTTGTGGATAAGTTCCATAGCTGAGCAAAAGAGACTTCTCTCTCTAAATGGACTGACAAAGATTGTTACAGAGTGGCAAACTGAAGTTCGTGTCTTTATATTATAGGTGGATGGAGAAGGTGCTGGAGAAAGGGGGTTAATTTGCTTTAATTCCTTTTCATTTCATTTTACTTGTAGTTGTAATAATAAACTTCATTATATTCTTTAAAGTTTGGTGCCTGCTTTGTATTCCTCCCTATTCTTATCTCACAGAAAGGGGAAAATATGAACTAAACCACTACAACAGCACAACTTACTACAGGTAAGTTAGAGTTTAGCAATCACACTGTCAGTACCTTCTTTGGTGGACTGGCCTGGTTTTCTCCTGCTCTGTCTGGCAAAGACAATCAAGCATATTTTTATCTTTCTTTAAAGCAGTATTTGCATGCCAGTACCTATAACACTTTTACTAAGCATGCTTAACTACTCCATCAATTTTTACAAGTGGTCTCTGCAACAAAATCATGTCCCCCAAACTTCAGACACCAAGCAGAAACCTAGAAGGGGAATATTCCAAAGTGTAATTTGTTTGTTTTCTGTTACTGTCTGGTTGCTGAAATAAATAAGGATCATATGATGCCAGTGTCTATCTGTTAGTCCTGTAATAACTTCTGAATCCACTGCTGATTTTCTACCAATTTTGGTGTATGGCAAAATATCCCAAATTAATTAAATTCTCAGAAAGAAATTGAAGGCTGAGAAACTCAGTGACAGCCTCACTGAGGAAAAGGTTAAAATGAGAGTTCATACTTCGTTTGTTGTAACAGATGCTTACTATGACCTCAACTTTAACAAAGAAACCCATAGGAAAACGAGTTTGAGAATTACTGCTGCTTACCAACTTGACCTTAGCGCTATAAGAGAAATCTGTATTTTTATGTACAAAATAGCATCTGTAGGAAAAGGACCATTGTCTCACATACCTCTGCATAAGGTTTTTGTGTTTGTTTGAGTTAAGTGAACAGCAGAATAAAAACTCTGCTGTGTTATGTATGTTGACTTTGGCTTTTATGAACAAAACTTCAAGCAGCCCTAAAATCAATTTAGTAACTTATCAGCTAAGTGATTTCTAAGTAATTATATGCATCTTAAGCTGCTTTTACAGACATTGGTCAGCAAAATAAATAACCACTGGAAAAGCTGGAGTAAAATGCAAAATAAAGATGGCAATCAATGAAACTTGGCAAACAATCCCTTAAATGAATATTACCTCCTTTTTCTGTATTCAAACTGCCCATTGGCTCACTGTAGTTTTCATTCAGAATTCAAAACTATTTTAATTATCTTTTTTTGAATAATCTGTGGCATAAAGTGGTTTATTGTGGACACTGGATATTCAAATCTTAAACAGTACTTATAGTTTTATTGCATGGGTGATACACATCCTTGGCTACCTCATTCTTCTCCCTTGAGAATGATCTCATTATGACCTCCATGGTACCTGCTGAGTGCACGTGTGTATTTCTTAGAAAGTTTTCAGATTTTTAGGAATTTTACCAGATCAAAAATCTTCTTAATTTAAAATTTGATGATCAAAAGTATCTCTCAGCATTTACTTGAAAGTAACTGAGTCTCAGACATTTCATAAATGGGAAACAAATCTCACACAACATGCAAGGACAATAAAACTGTGGAAACTATAACTTTGGTAATATATGAATATTTATGGACTTCTTTACAGTACCAGGTCACACAACATGTCTAAACAACTTCTTAAAGCTGTTCTTCAAATATAAAAGTTTAATATGGGAAAACATAACTTATTCAATCCCTTGTTCATCAATTTCAAATCCTTTTGATAGCTCTCTGATTCTCACTCCCTCCATAGCTTGTGCTGGTCTCCTTGCTGATGGTTTCCTCAAATACTAACCTAAGTGTCCTTTGATGCAAGATTACACAATGGCAGGAGACACAAAATCTGAAGTGTTATGTGAAGATATATATTAGTTTTTCATTATAAAGTTTCCTCCCTTTGAAGTTCTAAGGAAACTACAATTTCCTTTCTCCTGCTCTAAGATATATATATTCACTCACGGTTAAATACATCTCCCATAACAATTCATTTCCCAGGCCTAACCAATACGTAGATGCAGTTCAAAGAGTGCCTTTGATCTGCACACAGTTCCTCAAAAAATCTTTATTTTTCCATTGAGGTGATGCGGAATCCTACCAAGAAATGGCTTCCTGCATCTAATTAAGTGAGACCATGTAACACTTTCAAGCAATACCTTGTTAATATTTCCATTTGAAAAGTCCATTATCAGTAATTATTTGCACAATGTAGAACACTGTGCTTGGTTAGACCAACAGAGGAGGGAGTTTTAAAAGCATGAATTCACTTCAATACTGTACATCAAATAAAACCTTGTTTACCATTCTGTATCAGATTACACTCCACAACAGTAGTGACTACACTTGGGAGCCAGCCATTTATCATGTTAAAAACAAGGACTTCTGAGGCCAATGATCTACAGTAGCTCGTTATAAAAAGCGGTTGTATTTTTATGCCTTTGCTAAGTTTTGTGGTTAAGTGGCTCACCTCGTAAGCACTATCCAATGTAAGCCATACAGAGTGAGTATTTATGCAAAGCATCCCACTGAATTTAGTGAGGCTATTCGTGTCTGCTCTCAAAAATGAAAGTATGGCTCATACAGCATAGCCCTCAGCATGTGTCTGAGACTGCACAGAGCTCAAAACGCAGTGGCCCTGCAATCTGCTGGCTGAGGCTTGCGGGGGAGACAAGCAGCGAGCAGTAAATTAGAACAGCGACTCAGAGCTGTGCCATCATCACTTACAAGTACTTATAAATTGTTTATCCTCCCCCTTCATGCTGTAGCTATAGGCTTTCTTGTTCCTACATCTGCTAAATATGACTGCTCTGCTTACTTACCAATCTCCCAGGAAGGTAGCAAGGCTCACTTACAGTTTACATCACGCGCCAAGGGGTAAAGCACCACCTTTGTGCGGAGCTCTGTCATTTCTCTTAATTTTGATTGATTTTCTTTTGCCTGAATTTAATCAAATTACAGGCAAACATGGGTTTAAGGGCAACAGCTAACTTAACAAAGCTGAATTTTTCCTTTTCTGTGGATATGAGTATAACAAAATAGAAATGCAGGAGAGGCATAAGATAGTCTTAAATGGCTTGGGTTTTATTCGCATACCCCCTTTGGCTTCTCATGACACCACCTGCCTTTGGCTTGCCACAAGACACCCCGTTCCAGAAGCAGCTAAGCAGAATAAGGGCAAATGAGAGCAGGGCATGGTAATTCACCAGCAAGCCAGTGACCTGAAAGGACGTGTTTGGTTTTGCACGTAAATGTAGTGCTGGTCCAGTTTCAGACCATGTCACTCAGTCACTGTCACTGCAGTAACGGGCAGTAGCTGCTGCCCAGGGCCACTGCAGTGTCTTCTCCTTTATGTCGGGGTGGGAGTCCAGATCAGCTATGGATCAGCATAATCCTACCATCTGGTTAACAAGAATAAACGGGAATAAAAGAAAGCAAAAACTTGTTCTTATAGACTCCTTTCCATCTAATGAGTACACCATGCTTTTCTGTGCTTGTTAATTCTTAGTGTCCCCACGGCAAACTGATCATCTAAGATGCAGAAGGGATTGGCTAAGTCAGTGCAGCTAAAAGGGCCTGTGGCAGAACTAGGATCTATGTTACCTTTATTCACAGCCCTCTTCTTTGACCACTAGATGATATTGATGACTAGATACTTTGAGGTTATATGAAAGCTTGCTCGGACACATCTGTTTGCAGGCAATATCACAAAAATATCTCCTTTCTGTAAAATTGACTACAATTGAAATCCTACAATAAACTCTTTACTATATTGCCAAACTGACATATAGCTTCAAATTCAGTCTGTGAAGTCTCATCTTTTTAAGAGCACAAACCCTTCTGTCACTGAGAAAGACCTGAAAAGCTCCTGCAGTCTCATAGGGAGTATTAACCACTGATGAGGATCTGTCTTAATACACAAGAGAACAAGGGTCAGAGTAGTTCGACAAGAAGCGTGAGGGCTTAGCAGCAGGAAAAATCCTTCTAATAGCCTAGGGTATAAACATGATTAGAAGGGAAATTTATAATTTTGCCCAGCAAACTTCAAGCAAGCCAGCCAAGCTGCATGAGGATTTTAATGACATTTTCTCTTGCTACCAAGGATGCTGTGCCAGAAGCCCACAGACCTGCCTGCAGTCATATTTCTAAACTTGCAAAGCATACTGCCCCAAAGATGATGCAGTCTATTTCTGTCACAGATTAAGTGACC
The DNA here is from genome assembly GCA_013400655.1 of Mystacornis crossleyi. Taxonomy (NCBI): domain Eukaryota; kingdom Metazoa; phylum Chordata; class Aves; order Passeriformes; family Timaliidae; genus Mystacornis; species Mystacornis crossleyi. The sequence goes on from VYZQ01044327.1 coordinate 26,730, forward strand.
TCTGCACTTTTTGCATCTAGCTGTGGAGAAAGCTGCAGGTGGAGGAATGTTCATCCCTTGGTTAAGCTAAACCTTTGTTTGCTGTGTTCACATGAATAACTTATAGGGCCTTGGCATCATGAAAGCAGCACTGACACAGTTGACATGACAGCACTATAGACTGAATCCCGATCTGCCCTCAGAGGAGAAGATGGGATGTTTGCTCGTTTCACATTTCACCAAGTTGAGCTGTTCAACTATTTATAAGATGAATAGAAATTTCCACTACTTCAGCTGACACACCTGCCTTTACCTAGCAACTGCTCAAAGGGAGCCAGCTGAGACAGAGAAGGCTTTGAGACACAGCCCAGAGGGGAGCCTGCTGCTGCCACCCCTGCCAGCCCTCTGCATGCCACCAGCTCTGGCCTCTTGGCAAGCCAGCAGCCCTTTCCACTCGCCTCAAAAGCTATTTATACCCAGCACAGCGCAGAAGAGGAAGTGCCTTCCCGTGCAGCCTTCCCTGGACAGGGAGTGGCAGTGAGAGCAGCAGGGAGTTCTGCAGGAGCCCAGGGCAGAGCATGGGGAGACTGCCCTGCCCAGCTTGGGGTGACCACCACGGTGACATAAACAGCCTCCCCAATGGCATGGGGCTACCACCCACCCTGCTGCAACGCAGTCCTGGATACTCCTCGTGCCACGTGGCCCCTTCAGGGTGCCTGGTGATCCCTGACAGTGCACGGAGCCCACTTGGCACCAATCAGTGTGCATTTTCATCCAGCTCCAGGCCCATGGGAATACAATCACCACCTCCGAGTCTTCTGCTGGTTTTGACACAAACAAGTGAGGATGAGGAACATCACTCAACCCAAGGCCTTTGTCCAGAACTTGTTTTCCTGATAAATTGCAACCTGGCCCATACATAGTGCCTGCAGTCACTGAGATTTCACATTCGACTCACGTATCTCTAGGGTCTCTCAAACAGCCTGTTTCCACCAGTCTGCCAGTGGCAAAAGGACAGAGCCCGATCACATAATTTCATTTCTGTGCAGCATGTCGGAGGACCCCAGCTACCACAGGCTGGTCTTCCGAATTCTCCTAGAGGTAAAAAGCCATTTCAACAGGGATTAAAATATAGATGAGCTAGTGCAGACAGGGAAGAATGCACGAAAAATGGCACTTTCCTACTTTAATGCTGTAACTGTGGAGAGTGACTGACAAAATTCTTTGGTAACAAGCCCAGAGCCAGGCAAGTCAGAAGACCCACTTTTACAGAAATAGTGAATTTAGCCCTAGCCAGGAATAAAGTCCCATCATCATGGTGACTTCAGACACACAAAAACTGAGGAAGGAAGAGGCTATACATGGGATGCTGCATCCCAGTTTAAGGCAGGAATAGACAAGGACAGTGAACAGACAACGAGGGGGTGGCAGCAAGAGGAACATGTGCCAGCACAGATTCATCATGCGTGCTGTTGCCAGGCTAAGAAAAAAAAATTAAAAGGTATCCCAAAACAAATTGCAATTACTAGGTGTTCCTTCCTCAGCCTGTTATCAGCAGAAGGGACAGGGATGCATCCAGCAGCAGTGTCCCAAGTCAGCCAGGAACACAGGCTGGAGTATGTGAGGAGTAAGCTCTGAGCAGGGAGAGGGGCTCTTGAAAGGAAGTTTTCTTTACTCTGATACCTTAAATGTTTACCCACTAGCATTTGATGTTTTTGGAGAGGGAGGACTGTAACTAAATATGACATACTCTTGTTCACAATATCGTACAATGTGGTAGCTTTAAAAAAAGAGTATTTGACTATACGGTCTTGATACTGAGGATGAAAAGACCATAATTGCTACAGTAATGTGAATTGTGTTTGTGAAGGAAGGAGTTTACCAAACAGCAGGAAAGAAGATAAAGTAGGGTAAGTTTTATGGTTAAAATTAGATTGACCTGAATTAAGATTATAAATGTTGGGAAAAAAGTAAATGTGGTTTGGAAAGGGAAGGGGAAAGGTGTTTCCAGGAGACATGTTTCAGTTTCAAAATATCTTGTACTTTTCACAAAGAAACAGACTGTGACCAAAATATTCAGCAGGTTTTCTCCCTTGTGCTTGACACATGCTCTCAAACGTAGGGCTGAGATCAGATGTGAGGGAGGGCAGGGGAGGAGGTTCCCAACAGCAAGTGAAGCTGAATCAATCAAATCATCCTTTTGTATTTCAGTAATCTCAGACAAAGGCTGATGGTAATCTTTAGGATGTTTCTTCCATCCCTCCCTTCCTCACTCCCTCCTTCCCTCCCTTCCCTTCCCCATCTTCCTCCCCAGCCCTAGCACTGTTGTTCATCTTGGTAGCAAGCTCTCTGAGCTGTTAAAGCTGTTTGCTGGAGCTCTGGGTGCTCTCCTTAAAACTGAAAATCATCCTGCCATCACCCACCTTACTTTACACCCACCCACATAGGAAATCTGAAAGCTGTGTATCTTGTCAGAGGCTGCTAATGCTATTAATTCTCCTACCTTAAGAGTCTATCCAGAATATTAAAGCAGGTTTTCTACAGATTCCTGGGCTATAGCACATTCTGCTGCATTTCTCATACACATTCCAGAGTCTGTTTCCCATGGTTAAAAATAAAAAATCTGATTCAACACTCTCTCATTTCATTTGCACATGACTGAGATACCATTGGTTTTTACCCGCATAATATGAACTTCGCCCCCTGAACGTTATTGTGAATCTTTTCCTGTTTCTTGGCAGGCTAAATTCCCCTCTCTAACCACAACCAGACCATTTCCCAAACCCAGACTAACAGAGTTACAAATATCCTGGATCCCAGTAGCTTGCAACGGAGATGTATATGAGTGTGGTGCACAACCACTGTTAGATGTACTAACATGGGTCTCACATAACTCCCCACCTAAGCACTGTCAATGCTTTACCTGTCAAATGAAGGTAATTGCTGAATTATCAGTTGCTTTAACATCACATAACATAGGATGATTTTACACCAGATTTTAACTCGTTCCTACACTAGCAAAAAAGTCCTAAGGTGCCAAGTTTAGCACCCCCTAATATTATCAGCTGGAAGCAGAGAGAGACACTGCTCTTAAAAAGTTTTCTCTCACAGCTTGATAATTCCTTCCTCAAGGCACTGTCATCCCAAGAGCATCTAGAAAAGCTTGTACTGAAGCTGATTTGCAGTTGCACAAGTGTCTTGCTGTTGAACCCTGGCTTCAAAAAGGGCCTTTGAAGAAGGCAAAAAAAGGGAACATCTGCTTTCTACGAAAGCACTTTCAGCCATCCTAGATTCAAATAGAATCTAGAATGGCTGGAACTGCTTTCATAGAAATGAGTCTTAGTTAAATTTAGCCCACTGTGTAGAGGATGGTGTGTCCAAAGGGAAAGAGGATGCAGGTAAGGAGCAAGACTTTGCTCTGCTGGTGACACACCGATCCTCAGATGCAATAGAATCATAGCATAACAAGTTGGAAGGGGACAGTGAAAGCAGACTGTGCTTCAGCACAGAAAACTCAGAATTTTATAGGAATAAATGAGGCAGGGAAGCTTTGGCACAGCTTCAGAAAATCGTCAAAATGGCCTTACAAAAGCAGTTGAACCTATATACCTTCCCTTCCTGATCTTGATTCAAAGCACTACATCTTGCCTAGGAACCAGAACATGGGGCCAATAAAATATATTACACAATCAAGGGCTGCACTACATTTAGTGTATAGAAAGAGATTAAAATATTTCAACAATTTGATCGAGACATTTTTAGCAGCCCTTACATTATAAATATCTTCAGTGCTAGGAAAACAGCACATTTGACAATAAGGCAGAAGACATCACATTGGGAGCCACGTGTGTGCTGCTCACAACATGACCAGTGACTGTACTAAGGCAAGAAAGGGGAGATGAATTTGTTGTGGTGAACGGTCTTCATGATTGTTCTAATCCGGGGAAAATGTTGATCAAAGATAGTAAAACATAAAATGCTAACTAAAACAATTAAATGACCAGATGAAACACAATAGCATATGAATGGTTTAATCTTTCCAAAAGGTTTAGTTAACTTAAAAGGTAACTAAGACTCAAGCATCCCTTGGAAGACAACACTGTAATACTCCATTCCATGCACTATGACTGAGACAAGATCTAAGGAGGTCATGAGAAGCATATTAGGAAAGATCTTATTTTAAACCTTAGTCACTGGTGGAAATAAAACTCATTTGTCTTTGGAGCAATGTTAAAAAGTAGGTTAGATGTTTGTTTGTAATGAGAGTTTTTTGTTTGTTTTACCTCATTTCCAGTAATACTGCCTCACTCTGTTGTAATAGCATGGACCATTCTTTCCTTCTCTGATGACTTCATTTAAGCAGTAGTATGCAGTTCAGAGTAGCTTTATGATTAGGCTTGATGTGGTGAATCTTCTTCTTCTATATATTAAAAAGAGGAAGCTACTGAGTATACAGGCATGGGAAATACACCAGGCTGGGGAGGACTAGCACTGCTCCATAAAGGTGCAGGTAACCAGGAGCATGGATGGCTGGCAGAGTAATGAGCCCCATTTCATTGTTTCTATCATGCCTAATATGCTGCAGCACAGTACTAGCCAAATTCACAGCAGTCCCATTATTATAAAGGAGTCTTAAGAGCGGAATAACTGGTCATATAAATGGTCCCTGTTTTCTGAGTCAGATCAGTCTTTTTTCCTTTTGTACAGATAGTTGTGAGGAGCTTTTTAAAGTTAGTGATATGAATGAGGAAATTACTAGGTTCAAAAAAACCCCAGGTTTTCATACCTACAGATTTTAAAAACATCCAGAAAATCACTGTGAACTGCAGCATTTAGAATATCAGCTGAAGACACACATGGCTGAGGTAACCAGAACAACTAGTTTGCTTCATAGTCTGGGTAACACAGGCATGAGATCTGAAAAGCTAATGGAATTTCTACACTAGTAGTAGCATGCCAGCCAAGCTGGATCTGTGACAGCCACGGTGGTACTCTGCCCTGACCCCACGAGGACTCCACAGCCACCAAAAATGGCAGCAACTTGTCTTATAACTGAGCATGAGAGCAACATTACCTGAAGGGAGATACTCACTCCTCCTACTTCCCACCCTCGCTTGCCATCTGTGCTTGATTTTGCTGGGAGTGAGATGATCTCAGGAGGATATTATCTGCCTTCTGCCCCAAGCTAGTTGCTGCTGACTGCACTGTATTAAGTGTGCACTAGTCCCAGACTGTCCTAGCTCATGGATCTTCTTGCTCTATCACAAGGTATACACCCTAATCATCCCTAAACTTGCACCATCCCTTTAATGCCAGTGCAGCTGCACTCATAAACTCATTGGACTGAACACTGAATCCATGAAAGAATAAATAATTCCAAACCTGCAGTTTGGTCTAAAACTGCATGAGCAGTTTTCCTGTCCAAGATCAATTCTCTACTTTGCTCCCAGAGTTGCACGTTCACTGCTGAGTACTAAAGAGCAATGCCAGGGCTGAGAGGAGATACCTGTCAAATGTCATTATATGTGCTCTGAAATGCTCACAAATCATAAATCCACCCAATTATAATTTAAATATTTGGTCACTGATGGAAGAAAACGTATCCTGGCAAATACCACTCTGTGGTGAAAACAATCCCTTCAGCTAAGTCTCCTCCATGCCCCAAATCCCTACTTACTTCAATAGTGTTTTGGAGTGCCATGGCTCTCTCTGCACCTAGCAGAGCCAGGCTGTTGAGCCACAGTGTTCAGTGTATCCATTTTTCTAAATTAAAAGGCGTCTGATCATCATCATTGTATTCAGTCACTGCCTATTCCAGAAGGAGATCGTGCCTCTTTCCCTGTGGGATAGACATTGGGTTTTTGTTTGGTTGGGTTTTTTTTTCTTCAGGGATTGAACAAACAAACCCACTCAAATTATAAGCACTATTATTCCCCCAGAGAAATCCTATCACAACGTTATTTTTTTCTTTTCTGAAGATCTATTGCTCCTCCAGTTTTTTTGGGTTGTTTTTTTGTTTTTTGTTTTTTCTGAAGAGGATCTACTGCTCCTCTGGGTTATCCTCTCCTCGCTCTACCCACTTTTCCAAGTATTTTACCAATTGTTTTGCTCTATGCATTTACCTCTAAAGCACTCCGAGGAAAAAAATTGGCAGCTACTTGAGCATAAAGGTAGTCTAACTTTACATGCTAGGGCAAAAATGGAGATGGAAATAAGATCAGCAAAAGCGCTGCAGCTCTATTTTCCTAATAAAGCAGAACTCTCACACCAAGCTGGGCTTACACACTGTAATCAAGCACACTTCTTACAATACTGGGGTTATAGAGATCCCTGTGCAGAACAAGGTAATTATCAGTTGCCACGGCTCAGAAAGGTTCCATTACCCTCTTCAATTTGCTCAGTTGTCAGCTTATATTACGGAAGAAAATGAAGAAAATTCTGCATTTTCAGAAGCATCTGTAGCACAAAAGACATGCTCTACATATGTGTCCACTTCCCTCCAATCCCCACCCCCCCAAAAAAGAGTGGAGGAGAGAGGGGGTTCAGAAGATGAATATTGTTATGCTGGTCATCTTTGTGAAACATGTTTTTGCAAGGATGAGCCAAACCTAGTTTTCAATCCGTTTTCTGAAGGACTGCACTGTGGAAATTACTTCATACGTGATCAATAGCATTGACTAAATTCAAGTATTTTGAAAAAGACTTCTCTGGTACTGAAAGGCAGAGACCAGTGACAGTTTAGAGGACAATGAAACTGGTGAGGAGATAAACTGAGGCAGAGTAAGATAAGTCTCTGACTTCCTCATAGGGAATGAATGCCAGTACAGATAGAGTGGGGTGATTTATTTAGGTAGTAATAGTAATACGGGGTTATTTTCTCCTATCCAAATGTACAGAAAGTGCTTTGTGAAGAGTTTGTTTCAAAGCCCTTGTGGGACTGCAGGACCTAAGACAGAGTAAAACTTTGACATCTCTATGTGTACAAACGTCCAGGCACTGCATACCATAAAACCTAGCCAAGCAACGCATACAAGCAAAAGGAAATGTCACTGAAAAGTCAAAAAATTGCACTGAGCAAGTGATTCTATAATAAGGAGTTACATTCAGTCCAAAAAACCACCAGAAAGCTTTATCAAAAAGAATTTAACTTTTATTTAAGAGCATAAACAGATGTGAAAGAAATAAAATCACTCAGCAAACTGTTCTCAAGATGTGACCTATGGCAAAACAAATCATACCAACACACAAAGAAAAAGCAGACCATCAAGGCATGCAAAATGAGGGAAAAAAAGTTAGAATCTTATAGAAGTATGAGGGAGAACCTCAGAACTGCAGAATGGTTGAGGTTGGCAGGGGCATCTGGGGATCATCTAATTCCAGCCTCTGCTCAAAGCAAAGTCAACCACAATCGGTTGCTCAGGTCTGTGTCCATTTAGGCCTTGAAGACCCTCAAGGATGGAGCCACCACAACCTGTCTGGGCAAACTGGTCCTGTTGTTCAATCACCCTTATAGTAAAAAAGTGTTTTCTTATTTTATATGTTTTGTGCTCACTGTCTCTTTTCCATTCATTGAAACCACGAAGAACAGCCTCACTCCATCTTATTTATTCCCATCCTTCAGGTAGATAATACACATTAACAAGATCCACCTGAGCTTTGTCTTCTCCAGGCAGAGATGTCCTGACCCTCTCAGGCTTTCCTCTAATGAAAGATGCTCCAGTCCCACAACCGTCTTTGTGACCCTTCAATGAACTCAGAGCAGTATTTCCATGTGCCTGTTGATGTGGGGACCCAACACTGATGAGCTGTGCCTCATCAGGGCTGAGTGACGCAGGTAGTAATTAGTGCACTGACTCAAAGGGAAGAAACCACTAGTAAAACATAAGATAATTTGATATTGGGGATACACTACAAAATATCTGAGAGCAGAGTGCTTCTTAAACCAAATTTTCCAAAAGACACTTGAACTTAGTGGTGCCTAAAAGGATTCCAGTGGTACATTAATGAGCCCAAGAGAAGAGCTCAAGATCTTTGTGCTTATACTTCAGGACCTGATAAATAATTATCACCTTGTGAACTGTGTAAATGTGGTTAGTTAAAAAAAGTGGTAACGGATGGTGAAGTTATTACAAAGTCAAGATTTTGCTACTTCTCATTGGGTAAAAATTGTCATTGAACATCTCTTTCAGGACACCTGGCAAGCTAAAATGTATATATGTATGCACACATGGGAAAATATATGAAAACACACACAAAAAATTAAGCTTCTCCATGAGCTTCTCAGTGACCGGAAAAGAATATTTTTTTAAGGAACATTTTGCCTGGTGAGAGCAATGCTGTCAATGCTTACCTTGGCAAGGGAGGGTGGGAAAGTGAAATTTTCATTAAACTGAACCATGATGCACTTAATGGTCAGAGAACTACTCTCACAAACACACCAACACATCTCTCCCAATCCATTCCCATCAGAGGATACACACAAGTTGTGACCTGAGAGGACTGTAAGATGTTAACAAAATATGTAATTGGCTCCATGTAGAAAATCAATTACCTCTATAAAAAAGGCATTTGTTAGTCATGGTCCAAATGCTAATACCTAAATTGTCATATCTGAAAACTGGGGAAAATTTGAGGGACTAGAGGAGAACTGATGCTGTTTACCTATGGCTGTCTCTTTTTAGAGTGCTAGCTGGAGTTCTGCAATTACACCAAAGTTGTGTGTTACACTCAGTACCCTACAGTACATGTATTCAAAGTCCAAAAATGTCAGATGTTCTTAGGACATCTAGGTGTTCCTGACCTCACACATACTTTCATAACAGCCCGATTCCACAGCTATATCTTCAAAACTCCTTTCACTGGCAATTAATGTACCTCAGTTTTTGCTTAAGAAAAGAAGGTTCCAATGCTTTTAAAAAATAATAAAGCCTGGAGAATCTAAACTGCTTGCCAGGAATGAGAATTTTGTGACGAGCAAAGGAAATGAGCAGAGGTCTGTGCACACAGGATGTTGGAGACTGGAGGAAGGAATCCTGCAGGGAACAGTTTCACCCCATTTTGGTTTGAAAGTCAAATACAACTCCAGATCTGAATCATAATTAGACTCCTGCTGAAAGTTTAACCCCTGATTTCTGAATTGGGTAGTGAATGCAACCAAATACAAAAAATGATGCCTCAACACGTCCTACATCAAAAGCAGCACTAAGTAGTCAACAGTGCTCAAGACCTAAATATTTAAGTGAACTAAAATAAATATCCTCAGAACCTGACCTATCTCATCTGGGCAGGTAGCAGCAAGACCATAACACCCTATACATTCTGTGATCATCTTGGAAGAATTTTTTCTTCAGATGTTTATGTTCCTCAGAAAAACGATTGGTATTCTATTTTTATAGAAAACAATTTATGGAAGTACAACAATATAAACTGAAATTTGGCTATCTGCCAAAGAGTGGTTTGGTAAACATTCAATCTTTGTTTCAAGTTACCAAGAAGCAGTTATATATAATTCAACAGTTCCCACTGTGGCAATAAAATGGCAATAAGGATAAACAGACTAAGCACTGAGTGAGGAGAAGCCCAAACTAAGAAACTTTGCTTGAGGAGCTGAGTTGGTGGAACCAGACTGAGAAAGAGCTAGCAACAGCCCAGGAAAATGGCAAAAGAGAGTAAATTGATCACAAGGAGGCAGAGACACATTGCTTGGGGGACAGCAGGGTACCCAAAAACTGAAAGGAAAAGGAGAGAAAAGCAGAAAGCATAGCAAGGAGAAAGAGTAGGGAAGGTATGAGGAGACAGAAAAGCAAAAAAAAAAAAAAAAAAGGGGCAGTCACACCTACCTATAGAAAGG
>VYZQ01044327.1:54855-70377 GCA_013400655.1 Mystacornis crossleyi
TTGTCCTATTACAGGACACCATTGAAAAGGGCCTGGTCCCATCCTCTTGACACGCTCCCTTAAGATATTCATACACATTGATACTATCCCTTCTCAGTCCACTTTCTCCAGGCTAAACAGGCCCAGCTCCCTTGGTCTTTCCTCATAAGACAGATGCTCCTGTCTCCTAAACATCTTTGCAGACTTCTGCTGAATTCTTTCCAGGAATTCCTAGTCTTTCTTGTCCTGAGGAACCCAGAACTGGACACAGAAACTCCACTACTCACTAAGGCTGAGTAGACAGGCAGAGTCACCCCCTCAACCTGCTGGCAGTGCTCTTCCCCAGGATTTCATTGGCCTTCCTGGCCACAAGAGCACTGCTGGCTTACAGACATCTTGTTGTCCACCAGGACTCCCAGGTCCTTTTTCACAGAGCTGCTTTCCAGTAGGTCAGCTTCCAGCCTGTGCTGGTACATGCGGTTATTCCTCCCCAGGGGCAGGACCTTACATCTCCCTCTGTTGAATATCATGAGGTTACTTTCTACTCAGTTCTCCAACCTGTCAAGGTCCCTTTAAATGGCAATTAATCTTTCTGTTCTACCAGCAACTCCTCACAGTTTTGCATCATCAAAACACTTCATGAAGGTACACTCTGTCCCTTCATCCACATCCTCAATTAATAAGTTGATCATCTGCATCAATACTCCACAGCAAGCCTGACAGTTGAAACTTAAACCTTTGTATTTTTCTGTTGCCGCAGTGTTCAGGGACGGACATATAGCAACATAATTCAGGCAGGCCGAGATGAGGGTAAGATGGAGGAACTTTATTGAGAAAAACCAAGACCCTTATATGTGCTATCTAACAAAGAAGAGGTGTCACAGGTCCGTTAGACAGACCCTCTCATAACCATTGGTTAGTTAATTAAAATGTGACAAATAACACCTGCAAAAGATAGTTTACAAAACATACAGAATAGTTTACATACTTTTCTTAGTTCTCAGATCAGTCCTGTGAGAAAGAAAGGCTTTCTCACAGACTACTAGAAGCTGGAGTTTTCTCTCCAATTGAGCTTTTTGCATCCACATTTTTCCATATTACTCTTAGAATGCCTTTAGAGTGCTGGGAATGCACTGGCAATTTTTCTAAGTCTTATGAGATCTTCTTGGAGTGCTTTAGAAAATATGCTGGAGCTTGAGGAAGGATTCACAGATTTCTATTTTCTTTAATATGTAACCTCACGCATGTGCAAGGCTGAACACTGGCCATAATTGGTCCAATCTCTACAAGCATAGGCAGCGCAGAGCAAAGTTGTGATATCCTGTCTTTCTGGAAAGAATACTCTCCACCTTCCTATGGAGCACTATGAAATGGAGAAAGGAAGAGAGATAAAGCTCTTAACAGTTTGTGCTGGCGAGAGGTACAAGATCACAGAAGCTGACTTATAGAGGTTTTAAGATTATGGGCAAGAGATACATTTAGTTTCCCAGTAGACTTGATTTTAACACCCACTGTGATTTTTTTCCCCTCCAGGTTCTCTGCATAACATTAGGCAGCTCTGTAATAAAGTTACATCACTACAAAACAATAGCTGCACTCTGCCTCTGTACACTGTGGTTGTCAGCCGCCAGCTAAATGTGAATCCTTCATGTCATTCATAGCTCTGCATGTTTGGAAGAAGGAATGAGTTCAAGACTGACATTATTAAGAATGACAGATCCCATTTTCAACCAGCCATCCTTTTGATGACGTTATTTTTTCACTGCCCTACAGAACCAAGATTCCCCCCAGTGACAGTGTGCCGTACTGCTAAAATTCAGTTTTCTCCATGATATCACGGCCACAGCAAACCCAGAGGAGTAAGGTGATCTTTGTTCAGATATGTGCAGGTCGCACCACTCTGCCACTCTACTCTGCTTCACTTTTGTGTGCAAGCAAGGCAGTGAAGTATGTGAGACTTGAGAGTATGACTCTTATGATATTTGCATCAGTGTCACTACTTACAAGAACTGAGTGGACAGGCAGAACAGAGGGCTGGTATGACAAGCTCATATACATTCACAAACAAAAACACAGAACTGATAGATCTAATTTTAGACTTACCAGCAATCTCTCTTTATAATAACAGGAACAAAATGTTCACCTCACTAGTAAATGGAACTTTTACTGTACCAGTAATATATCATTTTTAATAGGCATGGCTCTGGACCAAGACAAAGATGGTGCTGTATGAAGTCTGATCTTATGAAACACATAAAAGAAACTAAGAGACTGAGTAAGTATCTAGTCCAGATCAGACACAGTCATCCTGACCCTCTGTGGGCTTACAGTCATATTAGCATCTGTCATCCTCATTGGAAATATTTTAAAATCAGTGACTAACCAAAATAAATTACTATGGTGAGTAAGCCTCAATGAACAGAAGCCATAACATCTAAAGTTACACATACACATGAGTTGAGGAAAGTGGCCATTTACATCCTTGCTTGTCAATAGAGAGCCAAATGCAAATTCATTCATCATGCCTATATCAGATTTCTGATCTGAGAGGAGAGGAAGTGAACTCTAAACTTCCTAAGTCTCTCCATTAACTGTAGTTACCACCTGACATGTAGCCTTCAGCACTTTGGAAGCTGGGAAATTTCATTTTGTGCATCAAGGGACAAGCCTCCAAAATGTAATGCTTCTGGTAAAAAAGTGTATTCTTCATCCCAACAACTCAAGCTGCGTAGCACAGATGCCACAGACATCGCTGAGGTACACCAGAACTATTGCTTTTGCCTCCAACAGTATCCAGGATTGCACAACACTGGTTTGCACTAACATGCTTCTGATTAGGTATCTACAGCATGGTCTGTCAGATCTGTAACTAAAGCAGACACCAATCCACATCAAGAAGAAAAAGAAAAATCTTGCAGGCATGACACAAGCAAGCGTGAAACATTTAAGTCAGGGTTTTTTATTCTACTGGTTACTTAATTTTAGTAATGTGTTGGTTGTTTACAAACTTTGAACCAGACTTGTCACAAAAGAGTAACGTCATAAATTTGGTCCCTGAGCTGGAAAGATTTTCAGTAATATTTGTTATCACTTCTGTAGCTCATAGTAGCTAACATCTAACTGAACTTTCTATAGCAAAGAACCAGATTAAAGAAATATTGCACCAAGGACTGAAATACTAAGTGTCTTTCTTTATCGACAAATTACTACAGTGATAAGCACTGGCAGATATATCAGAAACCATTTGAAGGAAAGAAAATGTTATATTTGCACAACATTTCATCATTCAGTTTAGTCTTAGAAACCAAAGGAAAATCAGAGGTAATGGAAGTGAGTGCAGCTCTTGCATATATTTAGTCCCATGGGCAGTGCTGTGACAGACTCTGTGGTAAGTGCAGCTTTTGCAGAGCATTTCATGTTTCCCATGGAGCGTATCATTCCCAAACAGCCTTTTCCCAAACTCAGCAATTTTTAGAGTCAGATCCTTACCCATTTTCACATTCTGCATTATAATAAATCCCCTGCTATAATGTTTTGTTAACTCACTAGTAAATAAATTGAAATGTGGGCTGCTTCCTCTCTGAAGTACTTGATTCATTCAATGCACTGAGTTCATACTAACTTATTCCACTATCTTTATGTGGGTAGATGAATTCATGGACCATGATGCTTACACAAAAATTGTTAGAAGCAGAAATTTTTGAGATATATAAATGTAAAGTTAAATTCATAAATGTGCCCTGGAAAGGCTTGTAGGTAATTTCGTTAATATTTGTGAACTCAGGGTTTTGTTTTCCCTACGCACAACTCTAGCCATGATGACACCTTCAGTGGTACTGCATTTAACCAAGTTCATTCCTCACCTCCTGCCTCTATCAATTTCTTGTTAACCTTACAAAATGTTGCAAGGAAAAAGGTTGGTCATTCTTGCCAGCCGCTCACAGCCTGTTGTCAATACTTTCTCATGACTAATATTTTTACACTAAATTACAACTCTATTAAATCTGATCCGGTAAAACAGAGACACAATATTAGAAACACTTGGGATGTCCTAAGTGTATAAAATAGGGATTGTATTTCTCAGAGCTAGGGCTGATTGAACCTGTCAAATAGCAGGTGGTGGTAATTTTCTGGAAGGCCTGGTTAGACGGTAGAGAGAGGCACTTTCAGGGTGGTGCTCTGCCATGATGACTTAAACATCTGGTTTAGAAGAAGGTAAATTGCCAACTACACTTGCTTCCATTCTTTTGTCAGGGAGCCCATCCACCCACTCTATTGAATTATAGTTAACTTTATATACTTAACTTTAGTTAACTTTATATACTTAACTTTATCTAGAGTGAAGTTAGTTAAGAATCACCCTTGTCTTTCACAAAAAAATGACTGAATTCAGAAAAGTCAAGAGCAGCACAGATCTATGCAAGATCTAATTTTATCCTAGGAGGCTGAATAAAAGTATTCATCTATATTTTTGCAAGCTTTTTTTGCTAGAGTTTTGGAAATATCTCGACAAAGAGCAAAGATATTAATCACAGTTCAACTTGCCCATGCCATTCTAAAAAGATAGATGCCTTGACACTCTCAAATAGTGGAATATTTTGTTTGGTCTTATTCATGATTATGCATAACACACCGGAGCAGACCTTCAGTGCCCTGTACAAGGAGACTACTGGAAGAAACACAGTGAATGTCATTTACTGATGTAAAGCTTACATTTCTGGCTGTCACAGTGTTGGTAGACTGATTTATCTGTCCTTTGGGAAAACTCTGGGATGGGATTTAAAAGGTCACTGATATCAGTGGATGTCTATGCCACATTCTGAAGTACAAAGAGTAAGAGATTTTATGGAGGATCAGAAAGGAGTTGCACAAAAAAGAATTCGTGATCATATCTGTGGTAGCAGAAATATTCTACATAGACTCTTAATATGCTCTCTTTAGAGTTACAATCTGTACAGAAAAATATAAAAGCAAGAGATAACAGGAGTAAATACCGCTTCAAGTCAGCATACCATCTCTTATTCACCAGTAGAGACTGCTGGACTAAAGATTCACAACCCTGGGAAGCTTTCCCTGTGAATTCTCGGGCAGTACAGCTGCTTTAGGAGCTTTCTGGGAAGCACAAGAGGGTTTCTGGTGTCTCAGGCCCTCCTCATGAGGGGCTGGTAGTCAGTGCCCTCCTGGGAGCCAATCTGGACCTGTGAGGTCTGCAGGCTTTGTGGTGCCATCCACTGGGCCCCGCAGCAGGTCCCTCCCTATCCTTAAACATCGACGAAGCAACACAACAGGAAGAATCTCATGGAGAGGTTCCTCTCTGGTTTATCTGTGCTTTGTTCCTGCTGAATTTCCAGGTAGGACAGATGGTGGTTGCAAGGTGACAGACACTTCAGGTGGCACTGGTACCAACTCGAAACATCCTTCAGCAAAGAGGAAAATAAAAGACACCCATGCTGTTCACAGTGCTGGGGGAACACATCTCAAATTAACTCGTATTGCTATTCGTGTCAGAATGATAATTTGGTCATAAAAAAAAGAGTCAAATAAACCAGAAATGTCTGTGCTAAAGACAGTGGGTTTATACCATAAGCCTGATTATCAGGAAAACTCAGGTCAGAGTCAACAGAAAATATGTGGTAAAAAATCTGTGCTTCTGAAGGTGTGATCTCAGAATAATGAACTCCATTTCTAGGAAACAGGCAATAAACAACCTCATGTCAGCTTCTTTATAAAGTAAGGCACAAGCTCGAACACAAAGAATGCTCTGGATACGCGCTGAGTGGGTTTGTTCTGTCATTTTTAAGCAATGGCCCTGCACTGAATATAAATGCATAGATAACTCCAAGCTCTTTGATTTTATCCAAAAGACATTTGCAGTTTGACTAGAAACCTAACCACAAATGACAGTGCTGGGAAGCAGGTAGAGCAGAACTCCTCTCAGCATATCTTCCTTAGCTTGGCCCATCTGCACTGTGGGGGGTCTACCCATGGCAGTGATTTTAGTCAGCAGACATGGGAGAAGAAAAATAATAGAATTTGTCTGTTGTTTGATAAGAGGGAATAATTACTTTTTGTGTCACTAGGCAGGAGGATTCTCATATTTTCGTATATTTTAGGATTTACAGGCCACTGGACATTAGGAGTTCTGGGATTTTATTGACTGAGATACACAGCAAGAAAATGTTTTACATGAATTAGAATTTTCTGGGAGTTTTTGATTAGTTATGCATTTTGAATATTTTGGGATTGAGTAGAAGCAGAGTATTTTTCCTTCTCACCTACCATTATGTCCTCTCTATATACTCAGTGTTTCTCCACAATGCTTCTCAAGATTCAGCAGTGTCCTCTAAACTCTCCTTAGACATTTTGAAAAATATTTCTCCAACACAATGTAGAACCGATGACAAGAGTTTCCACCGTCTTAAGTGAGTGGTAAAGCCCCCATTAAACAGTGTTTTTGTTTCCCGTTAGACAATAATGGTCTGGTGGAGGAAAAAGGGCAGAGAGTCATAAAGGAATTGTGGAAAAGTATCCCTACAGGACAAAGAAAGATTTCCCTTCCTAAGGAGACCAAAGGAGCAAAGCAGCTGCTGCAATAGTATTGTGCCCAACAGGTTTGAACTACACAGAGAAGTCCTGCACTTGTGGAATGCAATCCACAAAGCAACCCTGCAAATCTCTGACCAGTGTCAGCATCTTGAGCTTTAACATGAGGCCATGTGTCACAAGGTCCTAATCATCCAGCCTATGTCAGCAGATCTCTATAAATTTTACTCATCTGGTAGACTCTTATTGTATAAGTCGTTGAGTTCTGCAGGTTTCTAAACAGCTTTTAGTTTGTTTGCCCCTACATTAAATGCAAGATAATGTATCCAACTGTTAAAAGGTTTTATTGTCAAGACATAAAACTTTTTACAAATTACTGTCTTTTACTTTCCAGATTGTAAAGTGTTTGAATAAGCAAATCTGATTTGATTTTACCTGATACTATTGCTCCATGACTAATTTACTTTTATTGTGTCATAAATGAACTCCGTGGCCATTTTACTCTTAGTTCCGAGTGCATTTTTTATGAAAGCAGACTATAAAGTTTTGTTTGTGGAGCAATAACACTGAACATGTTGGCATAAGTTACAAAGCCCTAAGTGGTCTGGGACATGTTTTTTTCTTTGCTTTATCTTTTCAGCCACTGAGTTCACCTAGAGTGTTTCTGTTGTCAGTTCCAGTTCCAGCAATGGACAGGAAAATATTTGCCAGGAAAAATGCTCTGCTCTAGAACTTGTTTCCAGCTGGACTGCTAGTCCTGCTAGACTTTGGGGCACAGAGCAAAGTTTTTTTGTGTTTCTTTATAAGAAAATCCGCATACTTCTTATCTTAGGAGACTTAGTGGGGAAATTGGTTACACCTGAAATTTCTAGAGGGCTTTTGTGCTCCTGAATATTAATTAGCTTCATGATTTTGTTTTCTCTAGAGTTGTTGGCAATATGTTGTGAATTATTTATTAGATTTTTTTGAATGTAAATCCAACCAGATGCTTGGGCAGTGGTCACATGTTTTATAGATATGAATGTCAATAAATAAATAAATAGCTGTGAGTACCTCTCTCTGGACAAGGATCAGGAATTATCAGAAGAAAAGAGGTAAAAGGAGAGTAAATATTTTGACACCGAGAGTCTTTTTGGCTGATGTCGTAGCTTTTCTTTTCCTCAATATCCTCTGAATTCTTTTGTGGTATTACCTAATAAACTATGTCGGTACTGTAGGTCGCAAGTGCCATTTTCAGAAGAACATTGAGTGGATTGCATTTTGCAAACTGCCACGGACATACTGGTTACAAGGACACACCCTACAAAACCAACTTCCATTCAAAATATTTTACCTTCAAAATCCAGGTACAAGACCTTGAATTTTCTTTATGAAAATTTATGAATTTTCTTTATGAAAATTTTATGCTACAAATATAGCCTTCTGTTCTCTGTGCAAATGATCCAAGAGCAGGCATAGGTACTTTTACTCATCATTTTCAGCTGTCCAACAAATAATCCCTGCAAATGTATTTCAGGCTACAGGTGGTTCATGAACTATTCAACTGGTTTTGAGCGTATGCTTCTCTCAAGGCTCCGACTCACATTCACTAAGCAAACAGCTGTAGTGGCTAAGACCTTATTGCCTCTTCTCCCCCACATCCCAGCTGTTTGTTACTGACCCTCTGCCAGAAATTCTTGCTCCCGTTCCAGATACAGCAAAACCTGCTGCACCTCAGCTGCTCCAACTCATAATCTGGTGTCTTACTGCAAAACAACTTCTATTGCTCAGTTAAGCTCACGTACAGGGCTGTAAAATGGAACAGCTGAGGTGCAGTAAAATGGCTCTATTCTGCCAGCTCTTTAGTTGGGAGCTGTATCTCCTTGAAAGAAGTGCTGATTGAACTAGTTCAGCAAGACCTACCAGGTCTTACCTGTCAGTGTTCTCCTGACCATGTATTGGCACTGCATTGCTTTTAGGTGTCTAAAAATGTTATAAACAAAGTTAAGAAGTTTTGATGTGTGTAATAACACCAGCTACAGTAACAGCACACTGCTGGACAGCTTTTGTCACTTGCATGGTTACAACATATATGAGTATATTCACTTAAAAAGAAGAAATTCTCTACTCTTCACAAAAGTAAGCACCTAAAATTCACTGAACAGCAAAGATGTATGAACATATGAACATAAGATGAGAAAAGTCAATCAAAATTTGCAAAACCATTCCCAAATGGTTTTGCTCACATCTATCTCAAACTTAATTGAGATATAATCTATTTAAACCTGGCTAGGGGAGAAATAGTAAATTAAAAGGATACTGTGAAAATAGAAAAGGCACAAATCTTAGGCATACACTAAGAATGAAGTGAAACCATACATTTATTCGTATCAGGTTTCTGAATATAAAATATTAAAGCAGACAGGAAAAAAATCTTGGTGTTTTTTAATCTTTTCAGAGTAAGTGAAACATGCAAAGGATGTTTGTGCAAAAATAGCTACTCAGACTTGGATGACTGTTAGGGAGAGTAAATATTTTCAGGAATATTCCATTCAGGTCTGCCCTGTAAATATCTGTACACAAGGGATGATCATACACAACTCATATCACTCTGTCCCTTAACTAGATTACACAAGGAATACAGCAGCTAAAAATTTGGTCAGATATGTATGTTTCCATGGGAAGAAAATATCTTCTACTCCAACTGAAGCCAATCTATACTACAAAAGGTGGAAAACATCCAGACAGAGAACTCCCAGGAGACAAATCAGTTGTTCTTTATAAATATGACAGTAAAACTGTACCCCTGTTGAATTAACACTTGCCAGACAAACAGGTCAACCACTGAAACACAGCCCAATCTGCATTGTTTAACAAACATAATGTGCTGTGAAGTAGATTAAAGCAGCTGTTGCTTAGAATCAAACTGAAGAGAAATTCAAATGATTTATACTGATAGACTTTTCTACATTAACAGCTGCTTCAGACCTTTTGCCTTGAGGGAAAATGCAGACCGATTTTACAATACAGAATGTACAATATATGTGACTTCAATTATTGGAAATAACAAATATTTTTAAAGGGAAAGATTAATACCAACGATGATGCAGCTTAATAAGATTTTCATGAAAACAAATTATTTTTTCTAGCATGATCGCAGCTTAGGATATAGGCATGTAGGATATATAATTACTCTAATTACAGGGAAAATTGAAGGAATTTGACTATAATTGCCCTTTAGCTAGTTGTCCTGAATATGAGAGTCACCGTACCTATTATCACAACAGCAGAATTCCAAAGGGCAGAACAATACTGGTGGTTCTCCATTCTGCTATATAATTATTGATTACGCTTTCAGCTAAAAAGAATTAGTGCTTCCTGAATGTAGCCCCTTCCTCCAGCATTCATTTCTTCTGCTGCTGTGCCATTTATTTTGGCTATGAGATCCATGAAGAAAGGAGGTGTATCCAAATTTATTATTTACCTCCAACAATTTTTCTTTGTTATGTTATTGCTTCACTTCACATTTCAACTTTCCATGCAAAAAAATTTATAAGGAAAAAAAAATTTTTATTTGCTCCTGGAGCAAGCTGAAGCCTTTAAAGCAACAAGTTTTAGGAAAAAGGTGTACTTTATCTTTTCTTAAACTTTCCTTTGGACCCTGAAACGACACATTCACAGAATTACAAAATGGTTGAGGTTGACAGAGACCTCTTGGAGATCATCTAGTCCAAACCTACAACTAAAGCAGTTGACTCAGGACCACAACCAACACAGTTCTGAATATCTATAAATACAAAGGCTCCACAACCCTTGACAACCTCTTCCAGCTGTCGTGTCAGCACTTTCACAGTAAAAGTATTTTTTCTCATACATATAGCCACACACAGTAAATACAGATACATTTGAACATGTAATATCCCAATTATTGCTGAACACAGTAATCTTTCTACTAAGTTTCATTTTTCTTCTATATGGTTTATGGACTCAATCTTTTCTCTTCTGCTGTTACCTTGCCCTATAACCCCCAGTAGGGTCATTTAATCCTATTTAAGTTGTGACACTCTTCCATTTTATTCAATGGACGTGATCTTTTGTAGTGGGAGAATAAATCCTAGAGAAACTATTCTGGTTTTACACTACATACAAATAGAATTTGACTGCTCCTATCTAATCTAAAATATCCCTCAATTATTATGCAATTAGCATCAAAATGTGATATGATTCATGGAAAAACCATGCAACTATTAGCAAACATACCTGGCTACAGTATATTAGCAGTCCTAGGGAAAAAAAAAAACATAATTAATATATTTCTGTAAGGAATCATCTGATTTCCTAGTTAAGTTTTCAAGTTACTGGAATAGATCCCATAAGGAAATTCTGGCTCTTGCAACACCTTTGCTTACTGTATAACTTTCATAGCATGTATCATTCAAAACAGCACGAGAATGACAAGTTTGAACAGGTCTGTGAAATCTTTCTATGAGCTCAGAATATCTGCCATCGCTGTGGTTCTGTCTATTAGAAGAAGGGGCTGAAAGTATGAATACTTTCATATCTTTTTAAAGACAAGACTTACCACTATCAATTCTAACTTGGGATCTAAAATTTACCATCAGAAAAAGCTGGATCACCCTGATTAGAACAACTGGGGTTTATTTACTTATTTGTGAAGAATTTGAAATGAGATTCATCTGACGTTGAAGCTGTTGGGGTTTTTAGGTTTTCTTTTTGTGTGTGTGTGTTCTTTTCTTTTGCTCTCAAAGGAATTTTTCCCCATGTTAAGGCACGATTGCTGGGTACTTAAGAGAAACAAAGGACCTAGCCAGCCACAAGGGAGGGGCTCAGTTGTCCCGTTTTGTCTTGGTGGCGTCTTCTCAGGTGGGGGGAGCAGAGACATCTCGAGATTTAGAACTGGGAAAAGAAGTGGGGTAGAGTGCTTGGGACTCATTGCTCTCCTGGCGTTTGGAGTGAGCGGAGACTGCAGTGGCTGTGGGGACAACCATCTCACTGTGAGGNCCTGCCTTCCTTAGTAGACACCTGTCCAAACCAGGACAGAAGCTCATCAGTGTACTTCCATGGTCTTTCATGGAAGAAGTATAAGATCTTAAAGAAACACTTGATGAGGTAGACAGCTGTCAAAAAAAAAAAAATAACCCACACAAAAAAACCAAAACAAACAAGACAAACAACAATAAAAACAACAAACCAAAACAGGGAAGCCTCCTTGACATTTTATTACACAGCTATATCTTACTATTTCAAACTGTGTTGCATCCCCATTCATCAGAGGGATAAACTAACTGATCCTAGAGATCCTCTTCTTCTCTAACTTCTAGGGCGGGGCTGTTGTCATACAGAGGCATGGATTTACACACATCTCTATATACAATTGGTGGTTGGGCATGCTTAGAGTCAGCTTACAGAGGTGCTCACAAAGGAAGTGAAAACAAGGTGGCACTTGATATGTGCTAGTTTGAGGCCACCCAGAGACCCAGGAACTAATATTCTCCAAAAGAATGGCAAACATGCGAAGAGTGTCCATATTTATACAGCAAGCACAGCTAGGGAAGCCTGTTGGCATCTCTACCTGCATGTGTGCTCCCTGGGAGAGGATCACCAGCCAGGCAGCTGCAGAAGCCTGGCACACACACACACACACACACACACACTCGCAGAGTCAACACCATTCACACAGCAAAGGGGAGGAAAGGAAGGAAGACTGAATCTAGATCTCCACTGAGATGTCCCATGAACAAAGTGATGGTACGTCTCTGTTTCCTCCCAGCTTATTTCTTCTCTCTAGAGCAGCTTTTCCAGGTCAGTAACAGACTGTACTACCTGCCCTGGCTGGGAGGAATATGGTGAAAACCCCAGAACAACAGACATAGCCTGGCAACGGGAAAACACTGTTAAAAAGCAGTTCCTAAAAGCAAAACACTTGGAGCTCTGGTTTGAGTCGTGAGCCAAAGGACAAGGCAGACCAGCAAAAGTGTTATTAAGGTGGATGCATGCCCAGTGTGAAGCAGCCAAAATTCCCTTTTTGGTGGCACTGCACAATAGCACAGCTGGCCAGTACCTGCAGGTCAGCTTCGCAGGCAATGATGCTTTTACCTTTTAGAAAACCCACAAAGTGCCTTCTCTGAGCATTTTCCTTCTAATGCCCTCAAGGTACTCGAGCTACTGCTTCTCAGAGGCAATGCATTTTCACACTTGTGCTCTCTTCCTTTCACCTTCCACCTCACCACCCCATCTGAGTCCTTAAGGGCTATAATTTGTTTAGTGGTTGGGTTTAGCAGTTCTAAAGAGACAAGAAAGTATACCTGAGCTTTTAGCAGCATGACTCACTTGAAAGCTAGTTTTTATGCCCAGCACAATAGCTGAAGTCAGGATCCATTTTGCATGTGCTCTAAGAGGGTTCACAGCTACTGTGCTGTAGGAGGATGTAAGGGGAGCAGGCAATTACAGCCCACAGGTACCGGTATCCTCCTACCCTGACAGGCTTCTGCAGAAACGTTTTTCTGTGATTTTTTGCTCATGCATATGGGAATGACTGGATTTATAGCAGTTTTCAGGAGAGGCAGGGACTTAAGGATTTAGAGACATAAGGGCAAATTCTTCTCTTGAACCCACCTGGTGGATTGAAGAGAAGAAATTATCTGTATGAAATAAAGCCAGGTACTGTGACTCTTTCTCATAGGTAAATATTTCTTTAATTTTTTGGTATATCCAGCTGTGGCCTGTAGCAGAAAGGAATATCTCATAATGAGCTCTGTTATAAATGGCTCTGAAACACAGAGTGTTGGAATGCCACTAAAAATATTTTGTCTGTGGCTTTTGCTAAGGCTCAGCTCCTCAGGAAATACTTTCATTGTTTAATGCTGTCATTTTGTACATATCCAATATTTTCTTAATCTGTCACTGCGAATAGTTTATTTATAACGTATAACAAGCTTATTTTCCAATTGCATGCTGTAAATATGTCTTAGCAGTCTTGCCAAAAAAACTAACTATTCACTATAGCTGCTCAGTTATAGACATTTAACCACTTTATTAGCTTTTAAAAATACCAGAAGTATGTGTCAAATCCTCCCTTACCCCCCTTTTTTTCCACTGAAATAGTGGACATACAAGTTTGGGTCAGGATTTAGCCCTGAATTTGTCATTCACATCTCTCCAGTAGTAATACCAAGGGGCAGAGGGACTTAAAGACACCTACTCCATGTTTCTTACTTGCTCCTTAAAAATTTGCCACTAACCCATGATAAAAGCAACTTATGGAGCTAGAAAACATGAAATGTCTCTGGTCTTGCTGGGGCATTTATGGGGAGACTTCAGTGCCATCATAAGCTGTCTCTTGTTCTTCCCCGGCAGATACGAAGTGAGAAAAAAAGACCCTCTGTTTCTTAGGCCTGGGGATTGTTATACAGATTGCCTGCCGAATTTTACAGCTGGCAACCAGGTAAAGCTTATAAAATGTGTTTCATAAGCAGTACAATGTAACATGTATTCTGCCACAGATCCTGTTTGCTTGGAGGAGCTAAATGATCAAAGAATTTTGTACTCTAAATGTTATTAAGTCTATACATGTGTGTGTGTCTATGTAGAGGATAAAAATGAAGCTATGTGGAGTACAGAGATCTTGTTGAAGCATTCATACATCTACCAGCAAGTCTGCTGACAGTTTAGAGCTTTTCAATATATTTACACAGCTGTAATGTATATACTTTTATGGGGAACATTTTCCGTCATTAGCTTTCCAACAGGTTAAGAAGGTTATTCATAGATATATCTACACCCAGTGAGCCAAACTCCAGTCTCAGCTGTAACAGTGTAAATCCAGAGTCACTCATTAAAATTGATTGCTTATCCATTTTTTTTTTCCATTTAACTTGTACCTGGTAACAAAAAGGAATTTGTCCTCCTTGTATTCCAAGATCGCAGCAAGAGTGGTGACCTTCTGTACTCAAGCAGGTAATCTGCTGTTCATTTCTGTGTCATAGTTGTGGAAACAGTCTGACAGCCCTTAGTGTGTTCTGCAGTCACATGCTTTGGCTGATAAGATGATAGGAATCAATCTTGCTGCAAGTAATGTCCAAAGGCTGTCTCTAGGACTGTTTTTAATTCACAAGTGCTGCTTCTACCACAGTGATGTCTGAAAAATAGTCTAGAATTTCCTCAGATATATATTTCTTCTGATTAAAATCCATATACAAACTTTAGCCACAGCTAGAGCAAATTGTCATTAGAATATCATTAAAATGTGGCTTGTGATGTGGGCCCAAAGCTGATATTGCCTCTGCCAGTGGAAATCTTTAGTAAATTCACTTCAGTGCTTAAAAAGTAATCTCAGATTTCTGCTACCGTCAAAGGGCCGGCAGTTTGTTCTTCATTGAGTCTCTCTTTTTAACTGATACGGATAACTGATATGACAAGTTTTTAGAGCAAACATTCTTTTTCATCTGTATCAGGAGATTTTTAAAAGCTCCTTTGTCACTTTTCTTAGTGTGGTGGCTTCATGGCTGTAGGGGCGCTGTGTCTCAGCAGCACTTGCACTGCTGTTTCATTCCACTGCAAGAAACTCGATGGATGAAAAGGAGCTGGAAAGGACTATGTCTAACCAGAAATACAGGGATTTCCACAGAGAATAAACAGCACTGTTCTCAGGGTCACACTAATTTATTTATGCATGAGGAAATAAGCAAAGTCATCTGACAAACTTGGGGTGCACTCCTGTGGTATATTAGCAAATTAAGCGGGCTGTAAGGCCAGGGTTGGATGTTGGCAGAACTTGGATGTTGCCTAAACTGAATGATATCTCTATCAAAGCAACCTTTTTTCTTGGCAAAAGCTAGTTACAAAACAGTGAATTCCCACACAGTGTGGCATTCCATCTCATTGCAGGACAAGCTGCAAGACAAACACGGAAATCACTGAAGTGAAATAGACTGGAAACTATCTTCCACAGGGCCGAATCTTTTCACGTATTTCTAGTCTACCAGACAGAACTAAGCCCTG
>VYZQ01044328.1:23971-40542 GCA_013400655.1 Mystacornis crossleyi
AGGGAATTTGGGAGTGTCAGCATGCGCTGATGAAGTCACAATATAATAAATGAAATGTCTTTTCTTCATATCGCAGTACACATCCTAGAATGAAAAAAATAGCTATTTTGAATTTTTTTCCTCCCGATATCTCACCAATTAATACAAATATTGGGTACTGAGGGGCCAATAGTCAACTCTAGGAAGAACGACAGAGATGCAAGCTTGGCTGTTACTGCTTTAGATTTCTCTTTCCAATAACCCCTTCTACAAAAACACTTGTGTCCCCTAATCTGAGAGTTTCTGGAAGACAGGTTAGCCTGAGCATGTCCAGTGTAACATATTGAACTGATAGCAGCATCAGTTTTACAGTTCAGAAGAAATTCACCTCAGGAAGAAATTAAGACTCAATCAGTCTTAATCGAGGACAGAGAGTACAGAATCACTTGATGGCACTTTTCCAGCCACACTCTGGTTTTGAAACTACTACCCAAATTCTCTCAATAACTCCTTTAATTACAGATTACTAGCAGACACTGCAACATAGGCAATAGGAAAGACTTGGAAGGAGGACAGACTTCACATCTGGTATCCTATGAACCATCAGGGTTAATCACAGATGTGTCAAACTTTTGCAAATCCAGAAATCCTTCTGTTTTCTGGTCTTAATAGATCCTAAGGTGACAGACATGAGATGTTGGCATCTACATATACAAAGAAAAATTACATAGTTCAGATTGTCAAAATATATTAGTAGATAAAGTATTTATCTCATTCTCATATCTGGTGTGACTTATTAAAATTGTAAGGGAGACTGACAGAAGTGCAGGATAAAAGGTACAACCAAGTATTTTGAAAAATCTTTAAAAAGTTTCCTGTGGCAGCTAATTATGGAAAAACTGTTATAAAATGATGGTGTGGAAAAGGGTTTGGTGGCATCTTCACATAGAAATCCGTATCATTCCCAAGGTCTCAGCAGCATTAGGCAATTTTGATAATTTTGGACTTTGCATCATGAGATTTTCTTGCAGTGATTCTCAAGTACTGCCCTGGTACATTTACAACACTGCTTACCATTCCACAAATTGAGCCCTGTCTCAGCAGGAGCAGCTCCACAGGTTTCTGAAACTTTCAGATTAGTCAAA
Organism: Mystacornis crossleyi; assembly: GCA_013400655.1. Lineage (NCBI taxonomy): Eukaryota > Metazoa > Chordata > Aves > Passeriformes > Timaliidae > Mystacornis > Mystacornis crossleyi. Next base: position 25,096 of record VYZQ01044328.1, read on the forward strand.
CATAGCACAATTACTTTACCACTATTGGTAATCTGTTGCTCTAGGTTACTGTCTATTGTAACTTTTCAACTTTTGTTCAGTAATTACTGAAGTAGACCCTGGTCCTCAGGGCCTTCTCCATCGTTTTAACTTTTCAAAATTAGTCTCACTTAAGTGGTCTAAAAAACAAGCACAAGTGTAAATTTCTGCAGGACTGGTATTATTAAAATGTCACCTACTCTCAGTAGGAAATGTCACCCTATATAAGACAGTGTAATACAGCAGTGTCTTAGTCAGAATCAGGTCTCTGGAAACTACCACAGGGAAAATATAGTCATCCAGGAGGCAATGAAGCAGATAGTTTCACTAAAGTATAACTGGTAATATATTCTAAATTCCACTTATTTTACAACAGAAAAAATATGTCTAGCAAACTCTTTATCAGAAAGTGAGACAGTGCAATACATTCTGTACCAAACAAGACATTTCTAGGTGCCATAGTCCTCAGTTTTGCACCGAGGATAGAGCTACACCCACCACTGAGTACACAGAAGACATTATGATGCATTATAAAACACCTAACTACTGCAGTGGGTTGACTTTGGCTGGCCTCAGGTGGCCACCAAGCCACTCTATTACTTCCCTTTTTCAACAGGACAAAGGGAGGAAAACACAACAAAAAGCTCATTGGCCAAGGTAAGGACAGTGATAGGTCACTCAGCAATTATCATCATGGGCAAAGCAGACTAGACTTAGGGAAATTAATTTAATTTATTGCCACTGAATAAGANNCTACATTCAAAGTGACCAATAGGGGACAGGATTTGGGTACCTATGCCCAAGGAGCAGGGAAAGGGAAACCCCGTGCCCTGCCAGACATCCACCTATGCCCATCTCCCGCACGGGGAACACCTCTTCACTCCTGCTCTTCAGCTTCCTTCAGGGGTTACTCATCTGCTCTGGTGTTGGGTCCTCCATTGGCTGCAGGTGGATCTCTGGTCCCCCATGCACCTCCAAGGGCTGCAGGGGCACANCTGAATAAGAGTAAGGTAATGAAAAACAAGAACAAATCTAAAAACACCTTCACTCCCAACTTCTCTACCTCCTTCGGCTCCTGAGTAGAAAGGGGAGTTGTAGTTAGTTCATAACACTTTGTTTCCGTAGCACATTCCTCCTCATGGTCTTCCCCTGCTCCAGCGTGGGGTCCCTCCTGCAGAATTCAGTCCTTCACAGCCAGCTCCAGCTGTGTCCCCCACGGGGTCACAAGTCCTGCCAGCAAATCTGCTCCAGCGTGGGCTCCTCTCCATGGGGACACAGTTCCTGGCAGGAGCCTGCTCTAGTGCAGGNTCTCTCATATATTCTCTCTCATTTCTCCCAGCAGCTGTTGAATAGCCTTTTTTTATCCTTTCTTAAATACATTACCATAGGCACTACCAGGATCGCGGATGGGCTCAGCCTTTGCCAATGAAGGGTCTGTGTTGGAGCCAGATGGAACTGTCTGATATGAAGGCAGTTTCTGCAGCTCCCCTGCAGCCTCCCTGCACCACAAACTTGCCCTGGTCCATTACTGTCAAATCCATTCTTTTCTACCAAAATGCCTAAGCCTTAGCACCCTGTTTCTGTAAAAGATCTCTTAACAATTTTTTTTTTTAGTGGGAACTGACCATTACATTAATTTTTTTTTTTTTGTTACAGAAGTAAACCTGATCAGATACACCTAGTATAAAAACAATGGGAAAGCGTCACCTGAATGTTTTCTGTTACAATATGTAATCTGTACTGCCACTGAGTGTCTAACATTATGTGAGTATGCACAGTCATCAGATGCTCAGTGGGGAAAGGATGACAGTAAAACATACTTAATACTTCCATACTGCTGTTAACAGAATTAATAAATAAAATAATTTGACATGCAGGCATGTATGTGACATATTATTCTTCGATGCAGCACTCTTACACATTAAATATCAGATCCATAATGGTATGCTCAGCATATGTATTACAGTCACAGTGTGAGATCTGAAATACTACAAGTGAAATATTGAACTGGAAGTGTGGGTGAATTTATTTCAAGTTCCAGTTGTTGAAACCTCTGTTGGTTATATATCAGTCAGGGATGCAAGATGTTAGTATAACCTTTAATAAGTAGAAATCTTTAAAAATTTAGGTGGCCAAAAGAATCACTTTATGCTCTTTGATAATTTTCTCCCCTTAGATCTTGAAACAAAACAAAAAAACAAAACAAAACAAAAAAAAAAAAAAAAAGGAAAGGAAAGAAAAAAGATAAAATTTAAAATAATTTTTATTTCCTACTTACTTCATTGTCTTTAAACATCAGTGGCATGTTAGCATACTGTGAGGTATAAAACTTAGTTCTCTAATATCTGAAGCAGCCTTCATGATATCTTGTTTTATTTCTTGGATATTGACAAGGGTTGGCAATGCTAAATTGAAGTAATATTTCATATACATTGGGAATATTATTTTTTTAATTTTCTTTGTAATTTATCATTTTTCACTGGTTTTGCTGATACCCTGTCATGCCTACAGTTGAGTTGAAAAATAAACCATTTACAAAATTTTGCTGAAGTAGAAGTTGGTACACAAAACACTGTCAGGAAATATAGCATAGTTGCTATCTACTGTCCACTCACATTTTTCACAGTATAAACCAAACCTGTGCAAGTTTAGCTAATCCATCTTGTCTCCGAAACAGAGAATTCCTCACACCAAGAAATACCAGTTCTTTTGGAGGTGTTCCAGATTGATCACACTGTGTCCTACACACAAAAATTCTCCTAGTCTAACACTTAGAAATATATTACAGGTGACATTAATTTTAGGGCATGCTGTGGCACACATGAAGGTTAGTGCAATAGATACAGATGGAGATTATACTCCCCCAAATTGCTTCCCATCAGTAATGCTTCTCTTCTGAAAACTATCATGTCTTCAGAGCCCACAAGACACAGCAAGAGAAACAGAAGGGATGCAGAGTTTATAGCTGAGGACAAAAGATGACACAGTAGTTAGACACAAAAGCCTTTAGAAAAGTCTGAGCAATTTATATAGTCTCATACAGAGATCAAAACAAGTATTTTTCTGTATCAGGAATTTTCTAGAGAGGCCATTCTCATTGCTTTTTTTGTACGCTATCTCTGTAGAAAACAAAATGACTTTGTAAAAAGGTCACCTGTAGTTCTGTATTTAAAGATGTCTCCAAAATATGTAATTCATACAGATACATGATACTTGCACCAGACAAATCAAGCAGCATAGTCAGTATTTGTATGGTCAACCCAAAGAAGACTTCTGTAATTAATTCTCACTGACTTTTCAGTGCAACGGCTCGTTAGCACTGTCATTTGACCATCTGTCTAGTAGCCCTGGCCTTAAGGTAAAATATGAAAAACAAATCAGCACAACAAACAACAAAACAAGGCAGCTTGCCTGGATGTGAAAGCTCTGTGCAGTGAAGTACAGTGCTTGTATTAATCTTCTTGAATGACATCATACTTGGGAGGAGGAGATGATCATGGGTCAGAGTTTTTTTCATTCCTTTTCAGTTCTGGAGAGGTGCTCTCCCTTTTTTTCAAACAGAGATTATTTTGTCAGCTACGGGATATTACTGAAATCTGACAAATCTAGCGAGCATGTTCTCAGGTTTGCTCAAAGACAGAACATTAATTAGCAGCTATGTGAAACCTTAGCCTTATTCTGTACCACAGCCACCCTGGTGCCCTGCATCTCATACCCTGTTGAGGCATAAGCTGCACCATGGTGAGCAGAAAGAGAAACCTCGTCAAACTCAACAAATCTATTTCAGTTGTATAACACTGTTTCATAATTACTCCAACAGCAAGGTAATTAACATACACTATAAGCAGGTAAAGTTGCGTTCCTTGTCATTCTCATCATCTGCCAGGTACCGCATCCTTGTTAAGTGTGTGCTTGACAATATTGAGTAACTTCAGTTCCAGACCAAAAAGACTTCATGTCTCACAATCAGCACATACAGGGATTGTGTACAGCCATCATACTCCCAGCCCTTATGGAAGTAATGATTTTTTTGTTTGTTTTTCATACATTAAAATGCATTTTCTCCCCTGCCTGAAATGGCTCTCATTTGTTTCTAGACCTCCATCTCCAAAGAGATTTTATTTTGAATTGTAAAGCTACAGTAGTAGTATCTGTATGCACCAAACCCATCTGCTATACCACATCAGCCAGAGTTCTGTCTCTTATATTTCAGTAAAGTTTTACCTCTTGGTAGATGAACCGATGAAGGTGAGGCAAAATTGTTGCATTCTTAAGTGATAGCCCAGCTCACCTTTTAAGTGCTGGCCCTCAACATTCATTTCATTTTCTGCCAGAGATTAGCTGCAGAATATCTACTTACATCTTGTTATCCAAGTTCTTCATGAGCCTGGCTTGAACAGCATTCTCAACTGCTTTTAGAGGAAAAATCAAGCCAACAATTCACAATTATTTTAACTCTGGAGCAAGAAAGAGTACTTCTCCTGTCAGTCAGACTAAGACTGAAACAACCTGGGAAAACACAATGAAAAAATGCATATTCTACTCACTCAGATGAAAATCCCTAAAACAGAACTATTGAAAAACTGAATTTCAATTCAGCAAATGTCTTCTTGTATATCCCAAATAACGGAGACAAGAATTAATATATTGGGAAAAAGAAAAGAATTAGTTGCCTCCTCATGGCTGGTCAGTTTCTACTGCCTATAGCTGTGGGTAGATTTTTGATTTCAGTTTGTCATCCCAGTACAACTGCCACCACATCAGCAACACAAGGGCATTGCTTCCACACAGAGCCCATGATGCAGCTTCTGCTCATAGACTGCTCCTTGACACTCAGTTTTCTGGGTTTTTTTTAACCATGCTGCAAAGGCTGGTTGTACACCAGCAATGAGGAAGACCACAGCTTTTTCAGTTCATAACTGCATATGTGACAAGCACTTTCATGTGCCTCCTGAGCCCATTTTAGCTCCTTTTCACCTCAAATATTTGCTGGTTTCATTTCTTTATTGAACACCTAAGCTGAAATCCTTTTGAAAGTTTCCTTGCCAATTCAGCCATTTAGTCTGCTTTTTGTAACGTTACCTCTCTTTAGAGGAGAATATGAATGCAAAAATAAAAATACCATCATATTCGGGTCTGCAAAACTAAGAGATCTGGCATTTTTAAGCACCATTCTTCCCATCACAGGTATGAGTCTTCTTTCAGCCGTCCCACGTTATAGTCATTATTTCCTTGAAACAAAGACTTCTTCTTTAGTTTTGATAGGCCTAATTTGAACAAGTTTCAAAGATGTGTGGCATTTTAAAATGAGAGCTGTAACCTGTGCGAAACTTTGTCCTGCTAGTCTACATTTCCTGGGCGTTTGGAATACTTGCTTCTAATTCTGTCTTTTAAACCTGTGTTTCATGGCGCTCACCAAGAAAATTCTCTTCACACAGGATCTTCTCAGTTTTCACTTCAATTAGGCTAATTGTCAGCTTCTTAATTGAAAGGGCAAAAGTTTTGTAAGAAAAAAATTCAAAATTTTAAAACAAACCATCTAGCGACCAAAAAAAAAATCCCAAAGAAAAACTAAATAGCTGAAACAGAGATTAAAACAGAGATTAAAATTAGAACAGAGATTTTTTTAAAAATTGCTTACAAAACATTCTTTCAAGTCAAATGTTATACATCTATTTATACCAACCCTGCTTCTCCTTTTTTACTACAAGAGTTTATTTCAAAGGTGACATCTCACTCTCTCAGAGGTCCATTAATAGTCCATACTTCAGCCACCTCTGAGCTCATTTGTCCAGGTTACCCCTTGCTGTGCTCACCTCTATCGCTTCTTGCTGTCATAGTTCCCTGACTTTAATGAGCTCCTGACAGTCTTGGAAGCTGCTTAACTTAAAGAGAACCACACGTGACTCAGGAACTGGGGTGGTGTTTTGTGAGTGTTTATTTGCTTTTGCAGAGGGCTGAGTAACTCCATTTGCACTTTCTTGCCCTCACTTTACCCTCCCTTAAATCCAGAAACATATGGGCCTTGGAGATCTGGTGCTTTCAAATCTGGATGTCACGGTCTCTGGGGTTACACACGGCAAAGCACATTGCATGTCAGTGGCCTACATAGCTTAATGAACCTGCTGCTTGGGAGGTGGCAGGAGAGATGCTGAGGATGCTGGATGACACACAAAGATCAGTGATAGTTCAGGAGAAAGCAAGAGAAGTAGGTTAAAATGCAGATACCCTGTGGGTCTTGGAGGAATCGATGGTGAATGTTTACTGCAGACCTGGAAGAGCAGGTGACTAAAGAAGTGGAAGAGATAAAGAGAATGCAAAACTATTGAGGCTAACTGAGTCTAACTAGGCAAATGTAACAGAAAAAAATGAAGAATATCAGAAGGATTTAACACCGTTTAATGAAAAACATTAACAAAAGAATTTATGTTAAGATGAATGCAAAATGTTCACAAAAATGTGAACTAATCACGCATAAAGATCACTTTTTGACTTCAAACATTCAGGGAAGAAGCTGTCAGTTAACTCATTTGTATGCTGCAGTAAATAAGTGTATACATATACTAGGTCGTACTAAGAAAATAATTCACTTTAATATGTTAAAAACTGCTTACAAACAACAATACTGTACAGAGGTATTTAATTTTTTTGTTTAAAGGTTGCCATAATATAGAAATAGATGCAAGAAAAGAATCACATTGGACAACAGGGACAGGGTCTAACTAGCAGTTGTATGAGGAGAATGGCTGGATGCTTATGAGCAGCCATTCTTACTGACCTCACCCCAAAGAGGAACTGGAAGACACAGACTGATGACTGGACAGAGGGATGCTGAACTTCAGCAGAGCTGAAATAAGGAGCAAAGACAGTAGCAGATCTCTCATATCTGAATAGAAGACACTGAGGTATAGATCCACAGCTTGGGGATCTACAGGCACAGTCTGCCCATCTGTTATAGAAACATGGCTAAAAACTATCCCACTGGAGACAACAGTTTGGATCACACTCGAAAGAGGAACCTAGGTTTCTTAAAGGCTGAATAAAGTCCCAGTTAGGACCAGGCTTGAGTATACCTTGAGTATCCCAGACTGTTTGATGATTATTTCATACTGTCACTCTCTCCCTTTTCTTGCCTTCATTTGGAATTTAAGCCTAATGGAAGAATGAAAGTCCCTTCCATTCCTAATTTTGTCTTCCTTGAACGTGTATTTATTGTGTATTTATATTCATGAGTGATTTTTGCCCTATGGAAATTTACACAACCATTCTTTTCCAGCCATTTTTGAGTCTGGGGGAAAAAACACCCAACATTAATAAAATAAAGTCTTTAATGAGTGAGCATTGTTTCCAGTCACTTTCATTGTAAAAGTCTTATGTGTCTGGTTTTTGTTGCATTGCAGTGTAGAAAGTTCTTCCAAGGGCAGTCACCCACCTTTTAAGATACAGTACCTAATCGTGCCTCTACACAGAGATGTAAATCAATCTCAACACTGCAGTATCAGCTTTGGAGTTATGGGCCGGCCTGCCTGGACTTCAAAGTCTGTTTCTTTTCTACAGGACAGGAAAGGGGACAAAAAGGAGAAAACAAAAATTCCAAAACTTTTTATCATATCTATTGGGGAACTGTTTTTTACAATGTATGCATGTTCTAGCACAGTTAGAAGTTGTGTTTGCTTTTGCTTGAGAATATTCTGATTTTTAGCACTATTTGATTTATATTTATGTAGCAGAAAGCTTACCATAAATTTTAGGTGGTCTGATCACCTACTCATTATTTTATACCGAATAGTCTTCCCTAATGAAATTTTGCAAAGCATGAAGAACACAACACATGGATTCTGAAGCACATGCACTAGTTATTTTTAAAAAGGATTAGAAAACAAAACACATGAAAGACGGAAAATGGCCATGACGTTATCAACTATTAAATGTTTACATAATAAAAAAATCACTCTTTAGTTTCTGTGAAATATTTAGATTCAGTGATGAAAAGCTCCTGACCATACTAATTTTCTCTTCATGACAGTATGCAATAAATTCCCAAGGGTCATAATTTTATGACTAAATGACTAAACATAAAACAAGTATCAAGTACTATTTCATTAAGTAGCTGCCATCTATCCTGTGCCCTGGATAAAGCTGAAATAAATAGTGAAGTTTGAGGTAATTTAAAACTCCCATAGTTGGAGCTGGTTAAGGGTCAGACTTTAAATAACAAAATATCTTCACCTTTCTAAAATACTTGAGTTTTCAAAATTCCAGTGAATGAGAAAATCTGCAAAGAGAGAGAAGTGTGGAATATGTGGTTAAATTTGTTAAAATGGTCAAGGCTCATGCTCACCAGCAGGCCCGGTGGGAAAGGCCCAGCTGCAGGGGGCAGGGGTGGAGGTTGGCTGAGGGCTGAGAGGAGTTGAGTGACAGTTGGAAGAGAGACTGTGATTGGCTGGAGGAACGCGTGGACAGCACATGAACAGGAAGCTGATTGGGTGATAGGACATGTGGACAGCGGCACTGCAGCTGTGCCAGCCAATGGGTGCCCTTCTGCTGTTGAGTTCTGTTAGGCTTCGGCTTGGTTGCAGTTGTGTTCGGTTGAGATTAAGGGTATAAAGAGGGGGCGATTTTTGGCAATGAACAGATCTTCTTTGGACGTACAGGGGGGTCTGTGGGCTTTGCTCGCCATTGCTACAGAAAAGCATTTAATGTTAAAGCCCTAAAGACATTTGAAAATAAAATGATCTGAAAAGAGATTCCAGGGCTGTCCCTGGAAGCCTCCATACTGAGAGCAGGAGATCTTCAACTCTTATTTACATAGCAGAGATGTACACCCTCCCATTTAAACTAAATGGTTTAAACTATTAATGGTTTAAACTGAACTAAACGGTTTAAACCCATTTAAACTAAAGGGTTTGTGGGTGGCGGCTCAGGGTGCCCTGAAAAAGAGGCATGGTACCCCTGATTCTAGCATGAACAAATGGGGAAGTGACAGACATGAGGAGATCTGGGCATGTAGGACTGAGACAAGTTGCACAGCTGGCCAGCTGCCCATGCTACAGGTGTTTGATTCCAGAATCCTATGAGCCTGTTAATGAAAAGGGCAGGAAACATTCCTGACTGTATCTTAACTTAATCCCATTCAGTCTGATAGAGCTCTGCAAACCATTTCAGTTTTTACAGGACCAGCATTTAGTGACATGAGTTGGTTAATTAAATCCTGAAAAAAACAAAACAAAACAAAACAAAACAAAACAAACAAAAAAAATCCACAACATAACAAATAAAATCAAAACAAATTAACAAAAAAAAAAAAGGAAGGAAAAAAACCCATAAAAATACAACTTAATCCACAGACCTTGATAGATTGGAGAATTAGGTGCAGAGAAACCTAAAGAAGTTCAACAAGGGCAAGTGCAGGGTCCTGCACCAGGAGAGGAATGACCCCAAGTACCAGCACAGTCTGAGGGGCTGACATGCTAGAGAGCAGCTCTGCTGGCAGGGACCTGGGAGTCTTGGTGGATCACAAGCTGACAGTGTGCCAGCAGTGTGTCCTTGTGGCCAGGAGGACCAATGGTATCCTGGGGTGCATTGGGAAGAATGTGGCCAGCAGGCTGAGGGAAGTGATCCTGCCCCTCTACGCAGCCCTGGTGAGGCCACACCTGAAGTTCTGTGCCCAGTTCTGGGCTCCTCAGTACAGGAAAGACAAGGAGCTACTGGAGAGGGTCCTGCAGAGGCCACAAAGATGATTTGGGGACTGGAGCATCTCTCTTATGAGGAAAGACTTGTGGGAGCAGGTCTGGTCTCTCACAGTCTATGGAAGAAAAGACTGAGACAGGATCTCATTAATGTGTAGAACTATCTCAAAGGATGGTGCCAGACTCTTTTCAGTGGTTCCCAGTGACAGGATGAGAAGCAATGGCCATAGACTAAATTACAAGAAATTTCACTTCAACATGAGGAAGAAGTTCTTCACATCGAGGATAACAAAGCACTGGAACAGGCTGCCCCGGGAGGTCGTGGAGTCTCCCTGTCTGGAGACATCCAAATGTCTACTGTTCTAGGTGACCCTGCCTTGGCAAAGGGATTGGACTAGATGATCTCAAGAAGTGTCTTCCAACCCTAACAATTCTGTGATTCTGCGAGTCTGTGTAACTACAGGTCCCTTGCCAGGCTCTGGGAGACCATGTTCTTTAATGACCACAGGCTCATCCCAGCCTGTTCCCAGCAGCATCCTCTTCTGCCATCCTTTCAATCCATTCCTCTACAACCATCTTCATGCTTTTCCTTTCCACTCAACCTTCCAGTTATGGTTTCTCTGCCCAACCAGTCTCAGCCTACAGCCCCTGAGTGGTTCCGCTCAGCTCAACTGCCCGTCCCTGCAGCACTATCTCCCCTTTGAACATACCCACACACTTGTCACTCTTTCTTTGGAAGGACTGTTTTTTGTTGAAAGCACTTTACCTGTTTTTACATGAAAACCTATCATAAATCATCATTTAATAATATAGCAGATCACTAAAACAGCAGTCAATTTTATCCTGAAACAAATCAGCAAGTCACATGAGCAGCAATATTTTGAGAAAAATAGGAGGTGAAAGAGTGAGTGTTAGGCAGTCAGAATGTGTAGCTGGACACTTTGCTGCTGCCAAGACTGTTAGGAGATTTGCGCCCTGGGCTCCTGAGTTCAGTATTTTTTCATAAAGCTCCAGCAGTGGAGCTTTATGCTCTGCCTTGCTGGGACATTATTTGTTCACCAGAGACACACAGTACTGAGTGCCAGCGATCGGCTTCTGAGGAACTGCAGTTTTCTTTGGTCTTCTTCCAGCCACATCACAAATCCAGCTATTCTTCACTTACAGTACACACTGAGATTGCAGATTATGGCTGAATCATTAGTGTACAAGCAATTTTATCAACTTGAAGATCTGTGAGCCTGGATAAAGATCCAGATGGATGTCTGGATAAAGCTAGTGGTAGAATCCCCTACATAACATGCATTTTCAGAAGATCCTGAGGAGACTGCCATTTGTACCTTTACTTTCTCAGTTTACATAGATGGATGTCTGAAGCTACAGTAATAGCTTCTTTAGTTGAGGAGTGATTATTTTAGTTTTCCATTTTTCTAAGTGGTGCTCCTCTACCCACCACTTTTCAAATCCCAGACTGCAAATCAAGCTTTCTGAACAAAAAAACCACATATTGCTGGAAGGCCAGGAAAGGCTTGTAATTTTTAAATAGAATTAGGCTATTTAAAACAGAGTCTAATAATTACTTAAAAAACCTAATAATAGGAGGTTATTTTCTTTTTAACTGTAAAGCTGAGTTTATTGGTGTTGCTAAAAATGTGATTGAAAAATACTTTTTTGTTGAATTTCAACAGGTACTTAACTGTATTTGGGTTCTCTTGCATTAGTTCCTTGTCATGTCTAGGCAAATCACAACCTTTTGTCACACCGAAGTTTCATTCTCACTGATACATTAAACTTTAATACAAGCTGTTATGATCTGATAGTGATTTCATCTGAAGACAGAATTTGGGAATCTCTGAGGCACAGCAGCTCCGGCAACTGCTAGATTCAATGTGATAACTCCTCAGACCTTTCAGTGTAAGGTCAGTGATACAGCATGAACTATATTTAGCATGTAACAGAATTTTTACTGGAGCACAGCAATGGTGTCCAGCTATGGTCCTGGCTAGGCTGGAGCTGGGGTAGAGCCAAAGGTGGGACATACCATGCTGAAGAACTGGAGTAGCCAAAATCCTTTCAGTATAAGGTCTGGATCATAGGTGAGCTTCTGAGCGAAGCAAAGAAGTGAGAAGATGAGTAACACTGAAGAACAAGGTAGGAGCATGATCAAAGCATCATTTAATACTGTGAAATTAAGGAACCTAGAGACATTCTGAGATCCAGTAAAGAAGGGTATCCTGGAAGAACACTACTAGGAATGAAAAAATAGGCTTGTGCAGAGAGTAAAATTTCTCAGAAGAAACTGTCAAAACTCAGAAACTAGACTCTGAAAGTCTACTCAGGCAGACAGCCTTTTGCCCTTGTGTCATTAGAGGACATTTAATATTTGAAGCACTTTTGTGACAACAAATATATTGCTTTGTGCTCCTTTATTTACACACAACATAGTTGTGTGCACTGATCACCTGGGGGTAACTGTTAACCTAGTGACTTAGCTAAAGCTGATAAAAATATAATTAGACATGAGCTGTAGCATTCTAGCATCCAAGCAACATAAATTAGAAACTCATTACTCAGTATCTTACTTAATATGCTCACACTTAATTTTAGCATGCAGAATTTTTCAGTATCAGATTCAAAGAGCAATAAACAGCTGAGAGGGCCACTATACCAGTGAGACCAGGAATTAGAGATGAACTATAGCCCATGGAGAGTGACAGATACCCCTACATCAGACCTATTGTATCTAAATAGCTTCAGGAAGTATCTCCCCCTGTGGTTGCAATACTAATTAAAATACTGAGAGTATAAATATAAATTAAAGGAATCTGAGCTTCAAACTGCTCACAAGAGTAGTGACAAATGAGGACAGGTTTAAGGAGGTGTCATCTCTTAAGGAGGTGTCACCTCTTTAAGGAGGTGTCATCACTGTCTGGTGATTGCTTGAGAAGATTTTTACTGCCTCTGTCCAGAGTATAGCCCTGGATCAATTTTTTTAGTTCAGCTGGCAGGGGNTTAGTCTCACATGCTTTTATGATTAGTGTCTTGCTCGAACACTGATTAATGAAAAATGTAGATCTTCTAAAGTAACAAACCAGTAAAAATGATAAATCATGTTGTTTCCAGAATATCAAACAGCAGCTGGTATTGAATTTCCAGGAGTAATCCTCTGATGTTATTAGTGGTTAAACTTTTGTTAAATTTGTTCAGAATTTTTAAAACTAAACATTTAGTTGGAACTACTGAGCTAGCTATACCCCTTGTACAAAAAAAAAAATGAAGTAACAGATAGTGCAATTTCAAAGGACAGTGATGAAAACAATGGTTTGTCTCCTTGAGCTTTTCCTGTCTTGAGTCCCCAGTAATACTTTTTAAATCATGGAATCGTAGAAAGGTTTGGGTCGGAAGGGACCTTTGAAGATGATCTCCCTGTCCTGGACAGATTTATCTTCAATTATTTTATGTTGCTCAGAGCCTAGTCCAGCCTGGCCTAGAACGTTTCCAGGTATAGGGTATCTACCTGCTCTGTGGCCAACCTGTGCCAGTGTTTCACCATCACCATTGTAAAAAATTTCTAATACCTTGTTTGAATGTACTCTATTTTAAAATTATTACTGCTTGTCCTGCTGCAATAAAATCCACAAAAATATTTGTCCCTGATGTCATGATGATTTTTCGCCTTTTTATATATCCCTTTTATACTCCTTTTATATACCCTTTTATATAGCTTTATGTATTTTTAGTGCTTTTAGCCCACATACTTATAATTCCTTCAGTCCGATAACTTAGCTGAGACCCAATATTCTGCTAAGCCGGGAGACCAACTGGAGGCCTCCAGCTGCAGCTCAGAAAGCCCAATGCTATCCTGAGATATCAAGGTCTTCCCTAGAACATATCCTGTAAAATAAGATAGGCCCATCCCGGGGAGGCACTCCTCAGAATGAGGGGTTCATTCAAGACTCTCACTGCGGAGTCTTTGATAGATAAGCTGATTTGCAAGGCTTATAAATTGTATACGTGATCTATCATGTGTGGGCATTTTGGGGTGCATTGCGGTGAGCATTTTGATGTGCATTTCAGTGCATTCCACCTGGACAAAGTGGTGCATCTAAAGATCCTTAAATAAATACCAAGTTAAAAACCCCTTTTTCCCTTAACTATGTTTGGCTCTTAGTTTTAAGACCAGAGAAAGCCAACATCCCCATCTTTTTTTAAGCTCTGTTTAGATATTGAAAGGCCACAATAAGGTGTCTCTGGAGCCTTTAATTCTCCAGACTGAACAACCCCCACTGTCTCAGCCCGTTTTCATAGGAGCAGAGCTCCAGCCCTCTGATCACATTTGTGACCCTCCTCTGCACCCTCTCAAACAGGTCCCTGTCCTTCCTGTGCTGGGGACTCCAAAGCTGCATACAGCACTCTCGGTGGGCTCTGCACTCACAGAGCAGTGTAGAGGGGGAGAATCACCTCCCTCAATTTGCTGGCCATGTTTCTTTTGATGCACTGCAGGATACGTTTGGTTTTCTGGGCAGTGAGCACACAATGCCAGCTCATGTCCAGTTCTTCCTCCACAAGCATCCCCACATCCTTCTCACAGAGTCACAGAATATTCTGAGTTGGAAGCAACCCACTAGGATCATCAGAGCACAACTCCAGAACTCTAACTTCCTCCTTCCTCTCCCAAGCAGTCGCTCTTTGGGATTTTAGTTCTCCAGTTTGGATTGTGGCTGCATCCATCCCTGCTTTTGCTGAATTCCTCTTCTCTACTCTGATTTCAAGTCAGTAAACACATTCAGTGTTACTAGATGAGCATTCTAATTTGAAAATCTTTGCAAACCATTATTTATATGCATCTCCTGGACTTTCTACCATTGTAAAAACAATCCTGGGAATTGACAATATATGCCCAAAAATTTGCACAGCAGATCTGAAGACTTAATTTCCAAGAGTCTTTGTATCTGACTCTGTTGCATTCGAACAACCAATATCAGCAGATATTTCGTCCACTACTGCCTAGTACTGCCTACCCTGTAGGTCAAAAAAAAGGACTGAAATGGATCCAAAGGAACTGTGCAATTTCTAGGGAAAATGTAATGACATACCTGAAGAAAAGTCATTAACTTATGTTCAGAAATACCTGCTCTCAGTTTCAGGGTTTCAACAAAAAAACAAGGTGCTTTTGTCAGGATTTCGTGCTTGTTATTTTTGCAGGATTAAAAAGGATTTTATTAGGCTCTTTCATTTTGAGATTTTTCCTCACTAGGATGAGACTTTTGAGGTATTACACTGAGATATTGATCAGAGTCTTATTACCTTTCCATGTTATTTTCATCATCTGGGGGAGAATTAGTGCTGGAAGATAAAATGAAAAATGAACTTGGTCCAGTGATAAGCTGTGTGTGTTCTCCACTGAAATGGACGCAGTCCCAGACTGGCTTCCAACGTGGTTCTGGTACCAGCATCAGACTGGTACCATGTTCAGCACCTGTCATTTCACTGGGCAGCAGAACCTACCTGCATTAAAAATTAATATAGATGTAAAATTGCTAAATATAAAAATTAATAATACAAAAATGGGAGTTTTAAGAAGAGAGCCCATGTGAAACTCATGAGGTTCCACAAGGACAGGTTCAAGGTGCTGCATCCGGGTTGGGGCAATCCCCAGTGTCAATACAGGCTGGAGGAAGAATGACACTGACCGCTGGCCGCCCGGAGGCCAAGCAGGCATCTTGCTGAGGCGTCCCGGTCA
>VYZQ01044330.1:0-28637 GCA_013400655.1 Mystacornis crossleyi
TTTGGTCAAAGGCTGGACTCAATCTCGAAAGGCTTTCCCAATCTTAATAAGACTATGATTGTATGTGGGCTTAATTTTAACAGGATCTAACAGGCCTTACCGAGGTCTCTTTGATATAGGCCCAAAAGAAGTTACACTGATTGCTTCTTCAACTGGAAAGTTTGCTTGCAATAGAGATCTGCCTAATTTTTCAACTACTGATAAGAAAATAAATAAAGCACCAACACTGCTGGGAAAAATTAGCTAAACCATGCTTTACAGGCTGAACACAGTTTCCCCATGAGAGTACTTACAAGGAGCAGTGGCAGTCAGCAGGTCAGCAACTCTGGATTCAACCTCAGTTAGGACACGAATATCCTGCCAATGATCAGCACTGTTTCTTGTGTTTTCAGATTTTATTTGACTCAGCTAATTGGCCATTAAGCTCCAGTGAGGTGGACATTTATCTACAGATAACACAAGGAAATTGGAAAGTAAGCAGCCTGAGGCTACCCTGAAGACCGTTAACCAAATAGCAAGGCAGAGCTCAATTAAAACAATTCATCAGAAAACCTATATAGTCCATTGGCAGATTTTCAAGGATCCCATTAGAAATTTTAAGGATATTCAATCTGATTAGACACAGAAGTCTATCTCATGTAGAAGTCATTAATAAGTAAAGAGCCTTTAACTTTGAAAGCCTGAAAGTTATCAAAGCTGCAGCAGGAAGAGACACTGGGCCTTTTCTCTGTAACTAACATGCACAATTTTGCATAAGAATGGCAAATGCTTTCTGTACTATGTTGAAAGAAATGAGATTGATGAAACAGTACAGCTGTGCAAACCAATGTCATTGAGTACCCACCACTTTTGGGTGGACTCTGTTGATGTTACTAAGAGACACACATTTTTACATGCTATCTCAAAAGAGCCTACATCCAGGACCTCTGAATCAGGAGTATTCCATGAAATGTCTAATACCTCAGCTGTTGAAAAGGGCAGGCATTTCAATCACTTGAAATTGCAGTGCAAATAGGAAATTACATTGCAAAACATTTCGTTTCTCATTTTATGAAAACTTGAAGAAGAAAAATGGCTATTGTGCTCTTAACCTTAATGGACATATAATTCAAGTACGAAATAAGGTCACTGAAATTATTCTGGACTTTTTTTGAAAAGAAAGGTTGCAATGAAAAACATTTCAAAAGAATGTGATGCTGCCAGTAATCCCTATAGGGAAAAAAAATCTGACAACGCTCTACTTCAAACTTGCAATTTAGAAGCTGACATTCCTCATGGAAGATTTTCAGGGTACAACTGGTACTGCCAACTTGTACTGTTTGTAAATACTCTACGGAACTCTACTATCAACGTCCTTTTTATCTTCCAGGCACTCTGTTAATGTTCTAGACAGACCACTTTGATCTTTGGACAGAAGTACATTTCTGATTTGTACACTGCACATGGCAGCTCCATTTTCACAGGAGAAAAAAAGAATAGGTTCCTGAATTTTAAATACAGCTTGCAGATAACAGAGGAAAGTCCTCCATCTGACTGCAAAAGGACAAATGCTTGTGGCTTGATTAAGAACTTGTAAGCTGAAATATCACAGGGATTCACTTTTCTCTTACCTTCACAATTGCTGGTATTCAAAGCCAGTATATTACAAAACTGCAGATGTCTACAAAGCGTAGGTAGAGCTCACCTTTTAAGAAAGGGCTACCAAACACTTCTTAGAGAATGTAAATCAAAATTCCAACAGGACTCAATTCAATAAAGGGCAAGTTTAACATCTAGAACCCTGGTTACACAGCAAAATGAATGATCTGTTCATTTAAAAGTTCACAATATTTTGGGGGTTGTTTGTTTTTTTTTTTACAATTCCACCTGTAAGTCCATTCACGCTTTCATTTCACTCACAATCAAGTACTAAAATTCAGCGATATGAATTATTTTCCTCCCTCTCCACCTTCTTTTCACCATTCAAAAACTTGCTGAAAGGAAAAAGAAGCCTTTTTTGAGTTTGAAAGACAGCAGTCACCACAAACACTGTTGGTCCTTATTAGCCAATCATGAATTATGCTTACTTAGTTTAAAGACTTGGTCTTTTAAAAGTGACTGAGCAGTAAGTTCTTCCAGACTCCATGATTTCACAAGTGCAGTCTGCTTTCTGCCAGACTGAGCAGATCTTGATCTCAGCATCTGTACTGTGCCTTTCCAGTTACCCAAACAAGCAAAGATGTTCAGGTTTCACATGATGCCAAGGCATTGAGAAGATACATTTTTTACTGTTGATCAGATCGCAAAGGATTTAGTTTGGCATCTCCAAGATCACCCATCCAAGATCAGCATCAGAGCCCCAAACTCTTCTGGCAGACAGCCATTCTCCTCAAGACAAAAACCATGCACTTCAGGTTCCAGTTAACCATATATTCAGTTTAGGAGTGTGCAGTTCCACCCAGCTTTTAAGACTTGACAGTTTTGGGCCTAGCTACAAGAGCAACTCATGCCACTGGCATGAGGCTGGCTAACAAGTTAGAAGGTTAGAAGACTTATTTAGCCCTTGAAACTCATTGATTGCAATATGTTTCCTTTGAAGGTCACACGTGCTGACTCCACCAATTCATGTGTTCATGAAGAACTGATGTGCTTTGGCAAGTGAAGCAACTCTATATATTTAACACTCTAACTACTCTGTGATTGCACATATTTAACAATGCATTCACTAACTATTTAGCCATTTATACATCACACCTTGCACTGTGTCAAGTAAATACTACCTGTCCTTCGTAAATGATCCCTGAAAAACAGAGTATTTGCTTAAGATGCACAGTTCACTTACAAACTGTACCAGAAACTGAGTAAGACCAAGTCCCAAGTAGTCTGCTCTTACTAAACTCCACCTTCCAAACTCAGCAGCAGTGAAGTCCCACACAGCCTAAAGCTGGGCCTTAGCACACAGCAGAGTTAAGCAGTGGATAGGGAGGACAGGGAGAAGAAAAGCAAGCACAGCACTAGTGGCAGAGTGAAGCAGAGCACTTGCAATAGGTAGAGGCAAGGCAAAGATGACAACTCCTAACTGCAGGTTTGGAACAGATAAAGTAAGCATACATAACAGCATCTTTCTTTTTAAGTACAGAGAGGTACGATGAGGAAATTCATGGCTAGCTCCATGCATCAATGGATACAGTTTGGTGAGGTCATGAGGCATAAAGGGAAAAAAGAAAAAAGGATACTGAGAGGAGGAAGGAAGTGACACAAATCACGTATGAAAAGAAGCATGTAAAAACTAAGTCATCAGCATGCAGCTTCTGGACAAGAGAACAAGCGTGTCAACAAAGAAAGAAAAAGAAAGTAGTTTGAAGCTGACAAGAAAGGGAGTCACAATCTGAGAAATAATGGCTATCTCTAGCTGCAGAATTTTAGCTAAGCTTATACAAAGAGCAGCAGAAGCATTTAACAGCCCTTAACGTAACTTATTCTTGCATCAGGAGAGCAGCAGCAGAACACCACTCCTGAGACTGAATTAGCAGCTTCAAAACTCAAACCCACAAGCTCAAGTATTATCTTCTGTAGCCGTGTGTGAGCAACGACCGCATTTCCCTGTGAAGCAGCTGCTATTCAGCAAGTTCAACACAGTACTGAACCGGGTTACCTGTGCAGAGCACCCTGGACAAGCAACACTACTTCAAGTTCCCAACTCCTGCCCTGCCTTACAAAAGGCAGAGAAAGTGCAACTTGACAAATACATGGATTTTCACAAAGTATGTCAATTTGTGCGTCTCTATCATGCTTCACATCTTTGTAAACCTAACACTCCTGCGTTTGAGGAATCTTAATGCCTTTACGCTAACAACAACAAAAAGAAAGAAGAAAACAGGAATACTTGGCTAAAAATCATCATATCAAGAAAAATCTACTTACCTCACATCAAATCCATACCAGGCAAGGCAGAACATTTCTTAAAGGCAGAAAGAAATATTTTGAACTGTAAAAAGATATGCCCGATATTTGTGTCATATAGTTCTTGACTAAAACTAGTGTAGCACTAACAGCAGAGAAAGATGGGAAGAGAGCTGATGTCCAAAAAAAAAAGTTTAAACAGGTAAAAGGGGAGGGAGTACAGTGAGGAAAGAATTCTATCTTGCCCGAAGTCATACTGCTGATCAGTAACACAACCTGGAGTAGATCCTGCAGCACTAAGACCCTGAACAGCCTTGCCCAGAGACTACAAGCCTTCAGTTGACACAGATACACATGGCTGGAAACGGTGCTCTGTCGGGAGCTATAAGCATCATCTGACTCATTAACAATTGAAGTGATAAATTCATCCAAAATACATAAAGCATGAGAAATTACTCCAAGGAATGAGGAATCTGAGCACAAAGTGATACTCGGTAGCCAGAATTCACATCCTAATTTTTAATGGAACTACAACCTACTTGCTGCAGTAACATTACTGCGTTTTATCAAAAACAGAGATAAATACTCACAGGAAAATGTTACTTAAAATCCACGTTTTCATCCAACAAATGCAACAGTTTCAAAGTAGACCAACATAGGCTACCTCATCTGTTGTAACTGGTTTCCAGCTAACATTTTCAATAAGAGAACCCTGAACCAGGAACCTCCCCCATCACATTCCCTAGGAGCCATCTGGAATCTGTCTAAGCAGATGAAAGATAAAAACACAACACCAGAGATCCATAGCAAGGTGTGGCACTTAGGGATTTCTCCTTTAATTTAAAAGGAAGAAAACTAATCAGAATCGCTACTGAAGAACAAAAATAGCACTAAAACCTGAAATACTGTATTTTTGCCCCTATGGAAACAAGGTATTTCATAACACAACAGCGTACTTCAACCATATTCAACTTATACACTTCCTAATCTTTAATAAATTAAGCCTCACAGGCTCCTTGAGAAAGCCTTTTTAAACTGGAAATCTTTTGGCTAAGAGGACATAGGATCAGGACCTTGGAGTTCATTAGCTCCCAATCCTAAATGACCCCACATTTTCGCAGTTTCACAGTCACTGCATCTTCCATTCATTACCTCAGCTCCCTGTTCACCGTGACATGTGACACACTGTGACAGAGCAACTTACTCAACCATTTACACATTGACAAAGAGCTTTGCTTGATATGTTTTAATTGTGACAAGTTCGAAGGTGTCCAGCCCATGGCTGGAGGAAGGCTTAAGGAACCCAGAGGAAAAAGTTAGCAGCAGCCATCCCACTCCCCACCGACCCCACCCCCCTAAATTGCTTCCATTTTCATTTTGTTCATCTGGGCTCTTTTGTTATCCACCCATATGATTCCCCAGTCCTTCAACAAATTTCTCACACTAATAGGAGCTACCTATTATTTCTCCCAAACTCCCTAAGAGTACATATTTCTTATAAGCCGCAACTAAGTAAGTATGTGATTCCACAAGCTCCTTTGCAACCAAGAAGCGGGTAAGTGGGTATCTGCATACGCTGCTGAGAACAAGAACAAGCAGAGACCAATGGCTCCATGTAGAAATCTCACTGCCTCAGCATTTCCCGTGTGCAAATTAAAACACACGCACCCACCAAGCCAACTACCATTACACTCCCTTCTCCCCTACAAGGATTTTTCTGTCCTAATAGACAACACTGCACGCAAGGTGAGGTTGGCCTAATATGCCTTTTAGTCTGACCGTTTCACTAGGACGAGAGGCTGCATGAAAGAAACCGATCAAGTTACTGCAGCTTACAAGACTCTACACATCAAATAAGCAAGTATCTGGACACACATTCAGTCCACACAAATGCAAAACCCCACTGATCATATAAAACAGAAGTTTCACTACGCTTTCTGCCAAGGTTTTTTGTTTGCTTGTTTTTCCTCAAGTTATTTGTTTAATTTTCAGTCTTTGTTGCTGGGGTTTTTTTGTTTTTTAATATATATGAGGTCCTCCTCAAAAATTCTATAGCAGTCAGTAAATGTATGATAAACTGCTTATCCTAATGGCTGACTATACAATTACCTCCAGCCATGATCTATTTACATTTCAGGCAAAGGGCAGTCTGTTATTCAATGCTTCACTTGAGAGCTACCCTAAAATACACCATTAAAACTGTTTTCACTTGAAATATTCCATTCTGCATCCTGCCAGAGCAGAAGAGTTATGTTTTAATACTTGAAAAGACAAAAATGCCAGAACTCTACTATAAAGACCCAAGATCTTTCTCCTTCCTCATCCTCAAAACCTGCCAGCTGATCATGAAACTGTTTTCAGATTCAGACCCCGAAAATGCCAGTTGAAATAGTTATCACAGAGTGCCTTGTACCGCAGGTCGAATATCCACAGCTCCAGACTGCAGCAGGCAGGACAACTGAACAGCCTACAAGGCTCCCTAGCAACTCATAAAACTCATCAGCTTCCACAACAGAGAAGACACTGAAATGGAGAGCACTGCTACCATCATAGCAGATCTCACGCTACAGCTGTTTCAGGCCTACTCCATTATTGCATTTCTGCTCACACGGACAGAGAGAGTAACCACAGAACAGGATACACGACAGACATTACTCTGGTGAAATGTACCTGTTCGGAAAAATAAATTAAAATTTAAAAAACATAAGTAACACAAACAAAAATCAAAACAAATTCTTTCTCCAGGTGACAAATTAATTTTTAATTAGGCCTTCCCACACTGCCGTGAAACACAGAGATGCTTGAATCTCAGCTCAATTCACCACTGCTACCTAAGAAATCAACACATCCCTGTTACAGTCTACCAGATTTACAGCCAAGGGAGCCATTTTATTCCTCACCCAGTAGATAACCAGCATACAAAGGAAAGCAGGATGCAGGTTCCTGTTGTCACAATAAAAACATTACAGTATTACCAGGAAACTCTTTCCGCTAAAGAGGCAGGGAGCTTGCTGGTCTCAGTGTATCAGGCACTACAGACCGACTGCATGCTTGTAACAATTTATTTCACATTTGTACCAAAGTTGCGATATTACTACCTATATTCTTTGTAACAATCTCCACTTCCTATCCCAGCATGTGACTGCAACATTGCAGTCATGCTTCCACTCTCTCCACTTTGCAACTGCAGACTATTTGCAGCAATTACCCCAAGTGAGATGGGATGGATGGAAGCTCCTGGGCCTTGCAACTCCCCACATTCATCGAGCAACAGAAACCTATTTAAATCTAGCCAAGGACACATTCCCCCCCCCCCCCCCCCCGAATTCTCCTCTGCTTATTTCAGTCCGTGTACAAAAAATGGACTTGCAAGAGTAAAGTCTGACAACAGCCTCGAGCATCAAACGCCCAATAACCAGAAACTGATTCAAGACAACTTGTCTGTGGGTGCTGGCTCCTGAGAGAAATCCCACATTCTCCTCAGCATGGCTGTGGAGCTTTGCATTCAAGTGAGTACTTCCTGGCTGCTCTCATCATGACCACTGGCAGACTTACATCTTCAGCAAATATTCAGTGCTTGTTATTTATTACCCTCCCAAGTTGGAAGTCTCTCGACTTGCCAAGTACAGGCATCCTTGTCCATCTCTCCCATACTGATGTGCCACCCGTGCCCACACCTGGCTTACGTACCAAGAGAGACAAACACTGGTAAGGAAGCACTAGACTCAGTTCAAGAGGTTTTAAGAGGACTGCCTGAAAAACACAGAATAGACCTACTGAATACACAGTAAAGACATGAGTCTCCAAGTAGAGAGTGGTTCTCCTCTCTCTCTGCTTATCCAACAGTAGAGACCACTACTCAGCAGAACATAAGGTTTTCAGCAAAGAATTTCCACTATTAGTAATTCCCCTGAACGTCAGTAGAAATGAAGACCCATGTAAGGAAATAATGGCTATTTCCTTAACAGCATGTGGAAGTTTTAAGCTAGCAGATATTACACAATGTATACTAATGTGGTAACGTGACTCTTCCAATAGCTCCTACCCCTGCTTGATTTTAGGGATGATCTGGTTTTTTCCAAGCTTTTGAGGTGAAGTTGCAAAATGTAATGAAAGCACGTGTGGCCCTTCATGTTTATGCTGTCTGTGGAATGGGGTCCTGATTCTAACAATATTAGACCAAAAGACTGGAGGGAATAAAACACAGAAGCCTCCACTTAATACAGAGCAAGTTAAATATATTTTAAGAGGCACAATATCTACATTGTATATTTGACTTATGCATCAGAAAGGTCCTTATACTGAACTGTGACACCTGGGGACAATACTCAGAAATTCCAGCCGTGCATTGCATTTTGATTCTCCAGTCAGTTGAAGAATAACATTTTAATACCTACTTCAGCTAAAACAAGAAGGTCTGTAATTGTCAGAAAAAACAATGTCCCTTTTCAGCTCGCTTTGTAATCACACTTTTAAAAGCAGTTAATTTACCTGAGTGTTTGTGACTTCTGCCATCATTTCTCTCCTTAATGGATGATATACAGGTTGAAGAAAAAAAATACATAAATCTATGTTCAAAACATATTCAGTAGATTTAGATTTCTTTGAGTAAAAAATTGTCTTGAATACACAGTACAGTGGCAGTCAGGATCACAGAACTCATTTTTCTGTTAGGGACTGTTTACATTTTATTGGTTTTTCAGCTATAGTGTACTTGCAATTCTCTGAAACAATCCTTTCCAAAACTCACTGTAACTGTGTGCAGACCAGCTTGCATTACTTCATACAAGCAGTAGAAGAAGATAAACATAGATGTCTGTTTTCTAAGTAACAGACCTTCTTCTATATTAACTTAACCCGATAATGTTGTTACAGTCTGAGCTGGAAACAGGAATCCTTGCAGGACTTAACCTACATCCAGGAACTCCTGGGCTGACACTGAGCCACAGTAAAGTGCGGGAAACTGGGTCACTGTGACACGTACAGGGCAGCAGGAGGGGATCGGAGCTGAGCCTGACCTGCTTATACTGGCAAGAGCACGAGAGATGAAAGAAACTGGGTGTGCATGGTGTGTGCGCTGCCCAAGAGCTTGATGAGACTTGAAATGAGGTGGGGACTAGAAAAGGAAAGCAAGGTAATCAGGAAGCTCCAGTGCAGGGAACAGAGGCTAAAACTTCAGATCAATAGTCTCTTTCTTATCAATTACCACTTAGTTACCAAGTGAAATAAAATCAGCCTGGTGTCAGTTCACACTCAAGTATCCTAACAACGTCAAACGTGTCCCATGCAGATAAGGCTCTTTCAGGATGAAAAGCACTATTTGATACAACTACAGTATTATGAATAAAGACACAAATAAAAGATCAATTTGGCCTTGCAAATATTCACTGCCAATGCGAGTCAGCAGTTGCTTACTTCTGCACGCTAGCAGAACAACTGTTTAGATGGGGACACTATACGCGGTTTATCTTCTGTTAACTGACATTCATCCCTGGGGTTTCAAGGTTTCCCATCTGTATCCGAAAAAGATTCAACAGGAAAAGAAGTATTTTCAGGAGTTACCAGAAGTAAAATTCAAAACAGAGTGAAGGCCAGGCAGAGACAAACTTATGCTGCCTGTGGGAAGCTTGCAGGGGTGCCAAAATATACAGAGGAAGCAACATCTAAAAAACAAATCCCTGAAGACCCTCAACTTTATTTTTCAAAAGAAAAACAGAACACATGAAAAAAAAGTTTCAGAAATTTCTTTGAATCTGCCCCAAAGTAAGCCAGAGCCTCTGGTTAAGTAACTGCAAGAATGTTGTGCAAGAATGGCAGTCAGCAGTCAAAAAGCTGAAGTACCAACTTCCACACAAGAAACAGGTCTTGGTCGCTGCCCCCAAGCCAAGGTGGAGCAGGAACATGGGGTGTGGGTGGCTGGGAAACCTTCAGATGTGAAGATCAGTATCTTGTAGATGGGAGTCCTCCGTGTTAATCTAAGGGTGGTATTACAAGCAAATATATTCAACGCATGGAAACTTATTACTTGCTGTGAATAATTAGATGAAATTTTGGCAGTAGTAAAATGGAAATTAATAAGGAAGAAGGCAACACAATCTAGGTAAACAAACTGAGCTTCGTCTGAAGCTTCCCAAAAAAGGAACTGCAGAAATAGTTTTGCAAAGACACCTAAACATCCATAAGGCTTATGAATGTCACAGTCAAAGTTTACAGTTGTGTAATTTCAAAATAATGCAAGTCCTGTAACTCTTCTCCTCCTTCTTACCCATCTACACCAAACTCGAATTTTTACCATGGAAGCCGTGAAACTTAAAGAGTTCTTCATGACAACAAATACTCTTAAAAGAGAAGAAAAGAAAATAATTTGAGCTTGATAATCTGAGTTTTACACACTGTGTGTCATCACTTCATCGCCAAGGCGTGATTCGGAAACAGACACAGCAGCATGCAGCCAGGCTACTTACACTGTCTGGAAAAGCGCCCGCTAAGATCATGTTGCAGAAATAATTCACACCTGCAGCAAAGCTGCACAAAACATCATCAACTCGCCGATTTTGACAGGCATATGCCGACCGTGGCGGGGGAAAAGAGTTTCTGTATAGATGAATTTGAATAAGAAGTATGAAATCCCCTTTCCGCACCCCAAGTAAAGGCAGGCAGGACCTCAACGCTTCACTTGGCCATCTCCCGCCGCGGGCCCGCCGGCGGAGGGTCGCCTGCACCAGCCACGGCCTCCCTCGCCCCGAGGCGGCCTCGCAAAGGAGAAGGGGGCCTGCCCCGGGATGGACCAGCGGAGTCGCGGCCCCTTTCGCCCGGCAGCGCCTTCGACGCCTGGTTCGGCCCAAGGGCGCCCGACCCCAACGCCGGCCCGACCCGGCCCCGCTGCCCGCTGCATGCGCCTCGCCCCACGCCGGCCCCGCTCACCCCCGCTGCGGTCGGGACCACCCCGAGCACGCCCCGAGGGGCGGAGGGGCCGAGACGCACACGCCGCGCCCCNGTGCCGCCGCCGCCCCGCCCCGCTGGGCGGTCGTGCCCACCGCGGCTGCCACCGCCCCGGCCCGCACGGCTGAGGGGCCACCCCGTTCTCCTCACCTCTGCCGCCCATCAGACACCTCCGGCCAGTTTTGACGGCCGGGTTGCGGTGACATTAGCGTGTCTTACAACAAACTCTCGGCTCGCCGTGCAGCGGCGGGCAGGAGCCCCTTTAGGAATACTTGGAAGAGTTTGGGTCAGAGCTGCACCCCGGCGGACATGCCGTACCCTCAAAAAGCCTCCCCTTACATCTTCTCATGCATGCTCCTCTAAACTTCATTCCCTAACTAGAAGACGAGGTATTTCCATAGCCAGTCAATCAGAATCAATTGAAAAAGACCTCTGAGATCATCAAGTCCAACCTATGACCAAACATCACCTTGTCAACTAGACCATGGCACTGAGTCCCACGTTCAGTCTTTCCTTAAATATCTCCAGGAACAGTGATGGGCAGCCCATTCCAATGTCTAATCACCTTCTGTGAAGAAATTCCTCCTAATATCCAACCTAAACCTCACCTGGCTCAGTTTAAGACTATGTCCTCTTATGCTGTCACTGGTTGCCAGGGAGGAAAGGCCAACCCCCACCTGGTTACAGCCTCCTTTCAGGCAGTTGTAGAGAGTGGGAAGTTCTCCCCTGAGTCTCCTTTTCTCCAGGCTAAACAATCCCAGATCTCTCAGCCACTCCTCACAGGACCTGTGCTCCAGACCCTTCACAAGCTTTGTTGCCCTTCTCTGGAAGCACTCGAGCTCCTCAATGTCCTTCCTGAATTGACAGGCCCAGAACTGGACAGAGTACTCGAAGTGTGGCCTCACCAGCGCCCAGTACAGGGGAAAGTGCCGAGTACAAAGGGAAATCAGAGCCTGTCTGTGGGGCTTACTATCCTAGTAAAGCTCTGAAACACACAGCTTATATTGCATTTTCAATCTAGGGGCCCAATCCTGACTCTACGTGGCTTCAGTGGGAGCAGGAGTGGGCCTTGTTATAAGGAACAACATTTTTCAGTATATAATGACCAGGAAGAAATCCACGTTACCACGTGCCATTCTGCTTTCATGCAAAAATCATGGTCTGTTCATTAAGTGGTACCTTTTGGTTGTAAAGTATTCCCCTGTGTGTGTCAAGTACATAAGTAGATCTGCATGTGTACAGAATAAAGTTTAACTCTCTAAAAAGCTTGCAGAATGTATTTAAGAGCTGAAGAGGAAGGCTTAGTGTAGAAGGTATTTTAGCTAAGAATTAAAGCCAGTTTATAGCAGTAAAAGACTGCCAAATGATTTTTAAAACTGTGCTCAGCTAATCTGCACAATAATACTATTTCAAGCAGAATTCTTACAATTCATGTTTAACATACTCAAAGGAGCTTGAGGAGATTTACTGATAAGGATTTTACAGCATTAGGAAGGATGAATTTAATTTTTATTTAAAATAAGGCTTTTATTTGAATACTTAGATCTAGCTTCTGTTAGTTTTTCAGTGCTGTTGTAACCCCTGATAGCTAATTCCCACACAGAAGTCAGCTTGGGAACTACTTTCCAGAAGGGGGTATGCAAAGGAAGAGTGGTTTCTGACTCCTGAGGGATGTGGCTATGGAAATTCCCTCTGCCTGCCAGGACAGTGATCACTGTCTGCTGCCCTTCCTTCCTGGGCTCCCAGGGTGACACCCCAGCATGACCATCTCACCCCCTGGTGGGCTTCCGCCAACTCATCCTGACTACGTGCAGTAACTGGGATTCAGAGGCAAAGCAAGGTGGATGGGAGCCTCCTCAGCAGTTCCCAAAAAGCAGGATCTTCTAGTTTGCTGAGAGATTAAGTGGGAAGCTCTCCATCTGTAAAAGCATTTTGTACACCTCAGTTTCTTAGCCAGCACAGAATAAAGGGCCCAGTGTGATTCCTTGTTACCTTTGGGATGTTGGGTTACATGATTAAAAGTGTAATCCCTGTTAACACAAAGATGCAGGGAGAACAGAGACAGGCAGAGAAATCTCAGTACCTTCATCAGGGAAAATGGACCACACAACACTGGCTGCTCCCAAGCACATCAGAGAAAACCGATTAAACCTTGATAGCTGGTGTGAAGTCTGCCAAGAAACTGTCTCCCAGATGCCTTGCAAAATAAAGGTGATTATTGCCTGTGGTATAGGACACATGGAGGGATGCAGTGGGAACGGCGTTTTGGGAACCTGTGAGACTTACCATACAATGTTTAGGGCGAAGACCACAGGAAGGGAGAAGAAAATCTTTGAGGTGGATCGAGGAGGAAAAAATGGAAAATAAAGGGAAAAGGGAATGAAAGGGCTGGCCAGATCTAGCTGAGCCCTGTGTTTGACCACCAGAGCCTATCCTATACTCTAATTAAATCCTGTTTCTAGCAATCTTACATGTAGGTGCACTATCACTTCTGAGGGGATACATGTGAACACTAGCGAACTTCAAACTAGATTAACCAACAAGAGGTCTGAATATGTGTAACCAAATAGGACCATAGGCCCCAGGTCAACAATACACACTCTGATTTTCTTTACCCTCACATGAACTGCCTTCATATCACCAAGGGAGATTTCTGGGTTTGTTGCAGACTTTGTGTGGCCTCAAGCAAGTCATTCTTGTCAACCCATGCTTTGACTCTTGATGAAACTACCAGCCATCTACACCACAAAGATAAAGGATAAATAAATAATTTCAGGTTGCTCAGAATGTGGCTAGATTGTGAATGGCTACCAGTAATGCAGGGTACCAGCCTACAATCAGGACAAACAAGGAAGATACTCTGAAAAAGAGATTAGCTTCATAGTAAATTATGCTGAAGTAATGACAAGCTGTCATAGGATCCATTACAAGAAAGCCACATCTTTTAGCTTTGTGCACTGTGGTTAAAGGCTAGAAAGGGAAATTTTCTTCAGAAACAAGCTCATCGCAGAGGACTCATTTGTATTCCTACAAGATCACAGAATTACAGAATCACAGAATGGGTAAGGTTCAAAAGCACCACTGGTGGGACCACCTGGTCCAAATTCCTTGCTCAAGTAGGGTTTCCCTAGAACACATAACTCGGAGTTGTGTCCAGACAGCTTTTAAGTATCTACAGTGA
This sequence comes from Mystacornis crossleyi, assembly GCA_013400655.1. Classification (NCBI taxonomy): domain Eukaryota; kingdom Metazoa; phylum Chordata; class Aves; order Passeriformes; family Timaliidae; genus Mystacornis; species Mystacornis crossleyi. The sequence continues at coordinate 14,006 of VYZQ01044330.1, forward strand.
GAGAGACTCCAGAACTTCTCTTGGAAATCTGTTCCAGTACTCAGACACCCACACACAGTAGAGTTCTTCCATATATTCACATGGAACTTGCAGTGCATCAGAGTCTGTCTGTTGCCTCTCGTCTCAGTGCTCGGACCCAGCAAGGAGAGCCTGGCTCCATTCTCTTGGCACCCCCCTTCAGATACATAAGTACAGATACACTGATGAAATACCCTCTCAGCCTTCTCTTCTCTGGGCTGAACAGGCCCAGTTCCCTCCTCCAGTCCTTGTAAGAGAGATGCTCCAGTCCCCTGATCATCCTTGTAGTCCTGTGCTGGACCTGCTCGAGGAGCTCCATGGCTTTCTTGTACTGTGGAGCTCAGACTGGACACAGTGCTCCACATGTGGTGGCAGCAAGCCTGAGTATAAAATTGTTCCTTTTTAGGTTTTGCAGGCCATGGAGTGTCTCCAACTCACACTCGCAGACCTGCCAGCTTTTATCTGGGGAGACAAATGATTATTCCTAAGTACATTGCAGAGGATCTGTATCTCCAAGAGAACCTGACCTCTCTTGGAAGTACCAATGCTCAGCATGTTGTAAACTGAAGCTCAAATTTTTGATTTGTTGTTTCTAATCAGCTTAGTATACAACCCATATTTAATTTCACAATCATTGTTAAAAGGTAGGAGTTGATTTTTTAGGGAGTTCACATTGGTTTGAGGCAAACGAGCAAAATGCAATAATGTCTCTAGGTACAATCTAAATTTGCTGACTTCAACCTGTAAATAGTACTCTGAACAAAATTAATACTAGTAATTTATATGTGTCTTGCCCAGAGACAGGCTTGATAATGATGAAAAGTCAGGAATGTTGTAATTAAGGATAAAATTCTGTAATAATATATTGCAATATTTTGTATGTGACTGAACTGCCACTTAACAAGCCTGGGAGTTTTGAGCTGTGGTTAACAACAGCTTTTTGAAGGATTCAATATAATAATAATCAAATTTTTAACACACTATCAAAATGATAAATGTAGATCCAAATACATTTATAAATTTGTCATCAGTATTAATATCTATCAAGTTAAACAGGTATAGTAGTATATCAGCCTATATCCATCTATCCATTAGAACTCATCTTTATTATGGCTTTGTGATGTTCTGATCTCTAGATCTCCTAGCTGTTGAAGAAATATTCTCTCTGGAAAACAGAGTTGGAGATCAGTTTTTAAAGGAGGAGTCATACCAGGCATTCAGATTCCCTCAAATGATTCATTTGCTTCTCTCATCTTAACATGTGAAGGGCTATTAACTACATGCATTGATATGGTCCTTATCACTATGCCAGTTTAAAACATAAGGATCAAATCAAAAGCAATGGACAGTTCTCAGACATGTGCAATTACATTGGCAGCCTTCTCAAAAAAGGCAAATTGAACTAGGATGAACTGCAAAGAGTGAGTGAGACAAGCCTCTCCTGTCCTTTGCAGGGCTCCAGAGCCTGCAGTGACAGGAAGCACCTGGGCAAACTCATGCACCTTCCCTTGAGCTCCAGAAGTGCCAGGCTTGGATTCAGGCATCCACCCAACCTCCGTGGCCTGCCTCTGCACTCCCAGGAGCACACTCCTCACAGCTTCCTCAGGCATGCAAGTGGTTAATTCGAGGACTGGACTCTAGAAATGTGAGCTACTCCACACTTTGTGTGCAAAAGAGGGGTTTGTTACCAGAAAGAGTATGTTATGATGGACCAAATCTAGGATGTTCGGCTAGTATGAATGAGGCTATCTTAAGTGTGAAACCCTCTTCCTCCTCTCCTGCCAGGCTCTGGGCTCAGCAAGTTAGACACTCATAGCTCTCAATAGCCACTGACTTTTCTGCCCTAGGGCTGTGGAAAGCGGAGGTCCTGAAGCTTTGGCCCATTTGTTTTCATTTCTTTCTTTGCCCAGCCTGCAAAGGGCCCTCTACTGTGCAGTTCCTGTTTGGCCTGAGCTGCAGCTCTAACAACACTCCCTGTTCGGGACTCAGAAACCAGAGATGAAAAGTCTTGTGTGATCAATTTGTCCATAACCTGGGCAATGTAGGACTGAGAGTGCCATGGGATGCTTTTGGTCTTGAGCTCTCCCGTACTGCCAAAGCCATGGTAGGAGGCTGGAACGCCTCGGCAGTAGCAGCATTTCCTGACAGCAGGGTAAGGGGCTTAGCTCAGGACTCTGCCTACCATGATGGCAACTTGGGAGTATTACTGGGTGATGTCTCTGTGTTCCTGATAACACAAAAGGTGCAGGATCCCACCCCTGATTTTTATCACTCAGGTGGCACACAGCTCTTTTTCCTCATCCTTATTTTACCCAGAGCTATGTTAAATTTCAGCTGGATCATTTTCAGAGCAGTTTCCCTCTTCCAGCCACCCACACACACACCCCCCACATACTTGCTAGCACCAGTCTGTCTATACTATTCCACATCTCCTGCTCAAGCCAAGTAAATTCCCAGTTCCTACTACTCTGATACAAAGTTTAAAATCAGAAATGCTGGTGGAATGTTCTGATCCCTGTTTTACCTTTTAATCTTGCTCTATGGAGTGACAGGGGGCTACATCAGCAAAATCAATTGCAAAATAAAAACACTTTCAAAAAATTGCATCCTTTCTATCTTACCTGTTGTGCTGGTTTTGGAGAGGTGGAGGTAATTTTTTTCACAGTGGCTAGCATGGGGCTATGTCTTGCATTTGTGCTGAAAACATTGATAATAGAGATGTTTTTGTTATTGCTGAGCAGTGCTTGCACAGTGTCAAGCCTTTTCTGATTATTGCATTGCCCTACTAGCAAGTAGGTTGAGGTTGCACAGCTGGAACAGCTGACCCCAGCTGACACAGGGTAGCCCAGACCATATGACATCATGCTGAGCATAAAAAGCTGGGGAAGATGGAAGGGGGACATTCAGAGTGATGGCATTTGTCTTCTCAAGTCACCATTGTGTGAGGTGTTCCTGCTCTCCTGGAGATGGCTGAACTCCTGCCTGCTCTTGGGAAGTAGTGAGTAAAATCCTTGTTTTGCTTTGCTCATGTGCGTGGCTTTTGCTTTCCATATGAAACTCTTTCTCTCAATCCATGAGTTTTCCCACTTTTACTGTTCTGATTCTTTCCCCTATCCCACTGAAGGGGAGGGAGGGAGTGGCTGTGTGGGGTTTGGCTGCCATCTCTGGTTAAACCAAGACACCTATTTATAAATGTAGGGATCAATTAGGAAGTTCTGTAGTTACAGTTCTCTAGCTACAAAGCCAGACAGGGTTCTTGTTTACAAGCTCCTCACCCTTCACCTCTCATCCACTCAGGTCACAGTTTTATTATACTTGGTATTCTGAGTACTTGTGTTTTCTGGAGGGACTCATTAAAAATCCATTGCATTTGAGGGGGAAATGGATGGGTTTAATTCAAAATGCAATTTTGTTTCTTTTATCTGAGTTTTAGCCTTTACCTAACATGTCAATATTTTCAGCCAACAATTTTGAAATAAGTAATCATAGCATGTAGAACAACAAGATAATTATGCTCTTCCCAAGTCTTCCAATCACCTCCTGGGCAATCAGCATAGCAGTACTTTCCACTGAGGTAATGGGCAGTGTGTGAAATTTCCAGGCTGCTTCCAGAATCTAAAGTAGATGAAGACAAGTAAACAAAGGGATTATTTGGCAGTAAAGTAGCTAATCAATAAATGAATGCCTGGATCAATACATATCCCCTGGAAGGACCACAGCAGTTTAGCTCCAGCTGTCCCTTAAAGAGAGTCTAACAAATAAATAATAAAAGTCAAATTGATTTGTCTAGATAATGAAATTTGCTGTAATTTGCAGCAAAAATACCTAAAACTACATTATGCATGTAAATCCCCTGCTAAAGTAAAATTTTACACCTCCCATGGTGTCTATGTCACCTGAAGGTCTGAAAGTTTAACTCCTGACTCTGCTTTAACACCTATTTTAGAAGTAGAGTGCCTCTCTTGCTCCAGGTCATGAAAAAAATCACATCATGAAAGCCGCCTTTTAAGTGCATATGTGGGAATCTTTTTGTAAATATTTTCACAAAATATTTGGTGCTATCTCACACTGATGCCTTTGTACACAGGGTAGAGGAAATGTAACCAGAAGCAGGCAAGTAATTAAAAACACAAGGTGGGAGGCAGTGGAGTAGCCAGGATCCTAAAAACTTTGTAGGAAAATAAGCCCTAAGCTAAAACTGCATTTTCTGAGTGCCAAATCTTAAATTAATTCTTTTGGAATTGAACCCTGAGGTTCTAAATCAGACTCCTTTAAAATGGTCTTGACCACAAAATTACTTTGTGATTAGGTAAGAAGTGAAGGAAGGAACGCATCTTATCTCTTCCAAGCTCTCCTGGAATACAAGGCAACAAGATGTCAGTAGAAGATAACCTACATGATGTTTGCAATTCCTAACCGGGAACCTGGCTGCTATATGAAAAAACGTGAATTAAGTAATTTTGTGTTTGCTAACAAGAGTAAATTGAATGTGTTTGTTTTTTTTTTTTTTTAAACACTGAAACATGTGTTTTAAATGTTTTATTTTTAAATGATAATCTGGAATTTGGAGTTTGTCCAGGATTCACTCTTTTCAATGGCTAATGTTCCTCAAGCTATTCACAGATAAAGTCCTCTTAGCACTTCTAGGGTTCATCTGGCTTTTTAGATTTCTCCTTCAGGATGAGTTAAATCCCCAGAAATGCCTAGTTCTCTCAATTAAATGTGAAAGAAGTCCACAATGTCTGGCTCCAGTGGAAACAACTGCACTGGAAATGTCTGGAGCTTTTACAGATGCAGAGCCAACACCCTGTGAGCTGTAGCTCTCCTGGGGCAGGAGGGGATGCTTAAACTGGGGCTCAGATCCCTTCTCCCACCTGTGATGTACAACCATCAGTAGTGAGTACAGCAAGAAGTTTGCACCCTGGGAAGCACAGGAGGCTCAGCAGAAATTTATGACCCACACAAGAGATTGTCCAGCTTTCTCTAATTTTCTGAAGGATGAAAAAGTCACTGGTTATTGCAAGAACCCTTTAATGAAATATAATTTTGGGTGCATGGGAAAAAGTAAAACTTCAGTATCTGCAGCATTTTTAGTGTGGTGGTTCTAGCAGCCCTGATTTGAGGAAAGTCATCTTCCATTTCCTCGCCAGAGCTTCTGAACACTTGGATGCTTCGTAACTGAGAGATGTGATGGATAAATCATGTTTCATATATAAGATCACAGCACAAACTTGTACGACCCATGGTCTGATGCAGGGGCCAGAAATACTGCATCTCTATTTCCTAGAGAGGAACCTTCAGAGAAAGAGGAGCAACAGCTGAATGAATGTGTCCCACCAGCTGAGTTGTCTCAGCCTGACAGCACACAGTACAGACACAGGTATGGTAAGGATTTAGACAAGTGTTGTGGTTTAACCTCAGCCAGCAGCTCAGACCCCCACCACCGCTCACTCACTCCCCCCTGGTGGGATGGGGGAGAGAACTGGAAGGGTAGAAGTGAGAAAATTTGTGGGTTGAGATAAAGTTCTATATGTAAAGCAAAAGCCATGCACACAAGCAAATCAAACCGAGGAATTAATTCACCACTTCCCATGGGCAGGTGTTGAGCTATCCCCAGGAAAGCAGCACTCTGTCACGCATAACAGTGACTTGGGAAGACAAACACCATCACTTTGAATGTACCCCCTTCCTTCTACTTCCCCAGGTTTATATGCTGAGCATGGGGGTCATATGGTCTGGAAAATCCCTGTGGTCAGCTGGGGTGAGCTCCTCTGGCTGTGTCCCCTCAAGGCTTCTTGTGCCCCGCTACCCTCCTCACTGTGGTGGGGTGGGGTGAGGAGCAGAAGAGGCCTGGGCTCCCTGTAAACACTGCTCAGCAGTAAAGAAAACATCCCAGTGTTGTCAACAGTGTTTCCACCACAAATCCAAACATAGCCCCATGCCAGTTACTCTGAAGAAAATTAACTCTATCCCAGCCAAACCCAGGACAATAAGGGTTATGATTCTGTGATATTTTTATTATTGACTGTTTGTCTGCGACCAGTGCAGGGTGTTGGATGGGAATAAGACCCCAAGTTGTAATGGGGAGTTGCTCTTATTTTACACAAGAGAGCAATGGCATATTGAAACACTCACTTTGATGGTTTTCCTTGTCTGCAGGGAGTGCTCAGGAAAAGCTTTCTGCTACGTCTGGATCGACATAACTGGGATTGCTGGTCCCACGTGAATTGAGCCAGGAAGTACTGAAGTACAGAGATGGTCCAGATAGGAAAGCAAATGTCAGTGACAGACAAGATCTAATTTCAGCATTAGGCTAACGATGTGACTGATGCTTAGCCAGTAGGAAATTATTATGGCCTAGATTAGATTACGCATGCAATGTCAGAAGAGCCCTTCTCTACCCCTGCATGCATCCCTGCCCTTCCCCACAACTCTACAGAGAGCAGTCGGCCCCTTGCCTCTCTTCCGTCACACTCTTGTGTAGTACAGGTAGGTCAGAAAGCTGTATAAGCAATTACAAGCTCCATCATAATGTTCTATCACCCACCTTCCCTCACCCTTGCCTGAAATCTCATTAAAGAAAGAAAAAAAAAAAAGAAAACCTGTCTGTATGGAAATCCAAAGTGACCTCTCTTATGCATCCATTGGTATTTGTTTCACCTGCCAGAAGCACAAAGGACTTTCCAGGTCCAGAAGCTGCTTGCAGCGTCAGCAGGGCTAAGAGCAAAATGAATGATTTAACCACAAACCAGAATGGGAATTTGAGCACTAGAAACTCCAGTCTCACCTGAAACTCTCCACCCAGCAATTCCCACTGGCACAGCATTGGCCAACCGGACTCCCCCAGCAAAAAAACCTCTCCTCTCTTTCTCTGTCCAACAAAAAGAGCAGGTTTGAGTTACAGTAAAGGATATCTTATGTTTATGAAATGTTCTTTCTGGCAACACTGATCAGGAGAGAAGCCATCTTTTCTTACACTCCAGCCAGAGTTAACAGAGCACTTTGCAAAGCCACGCATCCACACATATGAAGCTCATGTTACAAAGGGAAATGGCAAGGTATCTGGTAAAGGACTATCTAGCTGACTTCAAGAGACAATGGACAGACTTCATGGAAATAGGGAAACACCACAGAATCACTATCAGGGAAGCTATTTCTATCATGTAGGCTTACCATCAAACCTCAGCCCAAAAGTCTGGAAGAAAGGTACCAGTCTAACAGGAGATGTAGGAGAGGGTATAGCAGAATACAGGACTGATCCCTGTTTCTTCACATGTGGCTGCATAACAACAGGGGTTGTGCAGAAAGGGAAGAAACTGTATGGGAGAAAATTTGGGTTTCCTCGCTCAGCAGCACATACTCAGATCTCTGAGAACCTCCTTGCTTGAACCCACGTGAATCTGGATCAGCTCTGCCAACCCAAGTGTCTCACAGGTGTGCATCAGACTTAAACTGAAAACAAAATAAAGTTTTCACTGCCTTGAAATTTCATATGAAACCAGTGTAAATCTGGATCTGAAAACAAAATGACTCAAAGTCAAAAAGGTGGATTTTTTAGAAGCTGGTGCTAATGTCCATGAAATAGCTTCATTACTGTTTGTGTTACACTTAGAGTTTTGCATGAGATGTTGCACAAATCCTTAGCATGGGCTTGTCCTGCACTTAGATGTCCAGAGGGGTGACTGATTTATTTGGTAGCAGCTGAATGTTCAGTGTATTGTTAGAAGCCCCTTAAGGTTGACTAGAGCATGGTATAGGCATTCCTTTGGATTAGCCTGTAAAAATTTAGTGATATACACAGGGAGTGCTCCCCTGAGCTTGCACGCATCAGCAGAAGTCAGGCCCTAGCAGAACTGTTTGAAATGCTGGTGTCTGAACTAGCTGTGATGGCATGGAAATGGGATTTATCTTTATTAACCCTCTTTTCTAAACTTTATTTTTGAATCAATCAATTATTTCCAAGTTTGACCTTTTTAGTGGTTAAACTGTGACTCACACTGAGTTTTAGCAAGCCAGATTAAGCTGGCCTGAAACAAGATGAGAGGTGTCATTTAAAAGATAGTTGTCCATAGTCAAATTTCTCCATAGAAAAAAAAAAAAAAGGCAAGCTCCAGCCTGGAAACACACTTGAATATAAGTTTTTGTTCTGTACACTAAGTGAAGATTGTAAAGCATAGAAAATGGATAAGTAAAGAAAAATTCATCAGGTGAATCCTATGGCAAGCAGAGTTGGAGACTCTAAAAGAGCAACACAAGCTGTAAAAGTATTTCTTCAAGACTGAGACAGGTCATAGCAATAGCATGAGCCCCTCATGGCAAATTTCCTGTCTTAATCACTAAGGCAGGAGGACACAATTTTCTTCCGTTCTGTACAGAGGAAAAAGGAGTTAATGAATTGATACCACATCAGGTCTGTTAAGATACTTTAAAGCAAATGGTAAGTAAATAGGAAGCCAGGCAACAAGAATGCTAAGAAACAGCTATCAACATCAGGCAGTCTAACATCTCCTGGTCAAGACAACTTCTGTCTGGCATGTTATTACAAATCTCGCACCAATCCTGTCCCAGATAAAAGATAGAGTTAAACCAGTGTTTAGAGTCTGCCCTATTGCTCTGAAGCAGGAGATGAGTTCCCAGATCATCCATGTCAGAGATGTATGGCCTAAATGCAATGCAAAGATTTACCAAAGGCACTTAAGAGCTTCCAAGAAATCCTTTCAGGAAAGAGATACTCTCAAAAGATTGAAAAATGACATTTAGAAAAAAATCTTTGTTGCAGCATGTAGGATTGAAACAAACTTCTTGCCCTTAACTCTTGCCTCCTCCAGCTCCCTTTTAGCAGTGATAGCAGAGAATTCTTCATGGCATCTGTGATTGCTATTTAACAGTGTGTCTTCATGAGTATCATTGTAGGGAATCACTGAGGACTATCCCTATGGGGAACATCAGAGAAATGCAAGAGCAGGCACCTGGGGGAAAAAAAGGTATTAAAAACAGAGAATAAATCTTTGAATTTAACCTGCATTCAGAAGAGAGAATGGGGACTTACATCAGGAATGGAAAAATAATTTCACACTGTAAAACTAGCCCAGAAAATCTTTGCCTTGGCAGGGTACTGGTGTGCTGGCATCCATTTCCAGTGTGAGCTGTATTAGCTGACCAAGAGGATATCCTATTCCATCCACGTTCCCTGTTGTGAGCCAACAGCTTTTCATTGTGGTTGCTTCCCCACTACTCTTTACCTGGTTGGATGACGCTTTCCCGAGGTGCTGGCCCTGTGCTCAGCCCAAGGAAGACACCACCCATGACTGTGACCTCTGTTCAAGGCTGCTATAGCAGTGTTCTTGCAAGTGTGGTGCAGCTCCTGCTGCTTGCCTTCGGTGGTGAGACAACTTCCCCGTTTTTGTGGGGGAGACAGCTGCCCTCCTGCTGCACTCAGGCGGTGTTCAGTGTGAGGTCCCAGGTGGCCAAAGCCTACCAACATGGCAGAGACTGGTCCTTCCCTAGGGAAAGAAAGGGACCATGGGGCACAGGCTCTGGGAAGCCCCCAAGCTCTAGTTTCTCTAGCCTGGGCTAAGTACCTGCCAGGGCTTCTTCCCCTACAGCGTTTCCAGAAGAGAAACTTAGGCTGATGCCTGGTGTTAGCTTGCCACGGCTTCATGCCCCACCGGGGGACCATCAGATCGGACTGGTACTGCTTTGACCTGGAATTCACACATTAGCGGCTCCATGCCTGTCTCCCAGGCCACCCCATCCATGCTGTGGTTGGCAGTGCCCAGCAACCTGGCACACGTCAGCTGGATGCCGTACTGTGCTTACACATTAAGAGTGCCATAATGTGGGATGGCTGCTTCCAAGCAAAACAACCTCGTGGCCTGCTGCCTGCTCCCTGCACTTCCAGAGCCCACTAAAAACCTATCATGGGAGCAGCGAAATGTCCCTGTCTATGCCCAGGCCATCTGAGGCTTTATCTTCTGAGGCAGCACTCCCTGGGAGAGGGGAGGGGTGCAAGGAGAGGGGAAACGGGCTGGGGTGGCCCCCCCAAGTCCTGCTGGGCCCCGTGGCAGTGTCACCCCAGGTAGTGGGCAGGGAGGGGAAGCTGGCAGCAGGCACCAGACCTGCCTGCGCTTTGTCTCACAGGACTTAACGCCCTTAGTCCCCTTCTCCACCTGACGTGTCTACATACAAAGCACTGCCAGTCCTCCTCTAACTAAGGCATTATATATATATATATAACAAGCATTTATCTAAGGCACCCAGGACCTAGACACTGTAATTAGGGAGCAGTTAAGGTTAGACAAGTGATTAGTTAACAGTAGTTCTCTGACTCAGCTTACATGCCGTGTTCATCTTCACTCAAAACCATTCAGTTTGCTGACAGTCATACAATTTTCTGCTAGGTAATCCCGAATATGTGAGTGTTTGGCCCTGAAATCTTTCACAAAATTACCAGAGTTGAAGAGTGAGTTACCGTCTTCCCAGATAGCATTTCCCCTGTCCTGCCAGCACTGAGCTCTCCCATGTGTGTCTCGTCCTCTCCCATGAAATCCTGTGCCTGCATGCACATGGATTAGCAGAAATAAATGGCCATGGCAGGGAGGAAAATATTTTCCTTGATTTTATATCTTATCCATGGTAATTATTTTCAACTTAATGCTCCTCCGTCTTTGTATCTCCTTCCTTTTTCCCTACCAACCTTTTCCAGTAAACAAGTGAGCTTGCAGGATTAGATGAGATTTTTATTTTTTTACTTACAAAGGGCACATCAGCACATTAATTTACTGGACATGTAGCATCCGTAGCTGCTCAGAACACTGCACAAACAGCACCAACAGCAGGCAACCCAGTATGCTCTTCAGCAAAGGCACTGCCCTCCAGTGCCCAGGGGAGACAGTCCAAACCATTATGCAGAAGATCAGGATGACTGCAAAAGTCTTTTTGACCTTAAAATATGCAAGGCTTCAAGTAAAGGAAACAATCCTTTTGGAGCAGAAAGCCTATCCCCTAAATGCAGCTCAAGCCATTAGAAAACAACCTAATACGGAGTACTTGGATTATTACATGACTAATATTTCCACTTCTAAACTATCTGGCCAAAAACTATCCCAAAAACATGTTAAAATATAGTTTGAATACCAAATATATTCCTAGAGCTGTGTTTGCTTTTTGTCTCTCTCCCACTGCACTGCCCACTTTTCTCTCATGTGCGAAATTCATCATCTGCCTGTTGCATCAGGTATGTACCAAACCCACTCCTGCTCTGCAGACGTGCTCCTGGGAGATGCGCTGGGCCCTGCAGAGACCTACAAGGAACCACCATGGAAAAGTCACCGTGTCCTCACTGAACTACGTATGTTTGGGGAGGATGGGGAGGACAGCCATCCCTCCAGCCAGAGGAGAGCAATCATAACAGCTAAATCATGGGACTTCAAAGCTTTCACTGCTTTGTAAATCCTCAGCACAGCAGCTGCCGGATATTGTCATGGTGAGCAAAACTGATCAGTCTCATTTAATCACGTCACACTTCATTTGTGCCACAAGTGTCAGGAAGCTGGTCAAAACAAGGTTAACGGGCTACAGTGCGTCACAGGCCAGTAATCAGATTAAGCGGGCAGTTGCCCAGTTACTGGCCATGATTATATCCACACCATGATACTGCTTTTAACTATTTGTGACTGGGTTGCCAATCTGGTGTTAGAGGCAGGAAAGACAAGGCTAAGAACTCAGGGGAAATTACTTATTGCTAGAGATTAAATGAAGCTTTCACAAGGTGCAAAATAAAAACTGACAAGAAAGATATAGAAGTATTTGCATTTTCATGCATAATCTATTTCTTTTTTATATATTGGAAGGGACCATTTGTATGGACACAATATCTTCTAAACTGTCATTTATAAACACATATATTTACCTCGGCACAACTCACTAAGCAATCTATTAAAAACTGAGAAAAATGCATGGGGCCTTTTCCTACTGTTTTATAGCTCATAATAAAACAGAGGCTTTCCTTTGACACCTCCTTGATTATTCAATTTGGGATGCATTTTTCTTAGCTGTCAGATTTCATGGCTACATCATCAGCTCAATGGGGACAGCGCATAAACTGTATGGTGTCAGTGCAGCTCCAGGTCATGTTACAAATCTGTGGGGTCCTGCAGACTAAGTATGCAAAGAGAGTGATGTAATCTGAAAGGAGACGCAGGTCAGTCATGCTGATGTCCCTGGTTGCCTGGCATCAGCCTAAATGCTGGGCCTTGATGTAGAGTTGCTATGGGAAATAACAATGTAATAAATTCAAACATTTAAAAAACACCATGTTTTGAAGCCAGTGTGATAAATAACGATACAAACTCTCCTCCTTCCCCTTCCTTCAGTTTTTAGAGGGAAAGTCACAGGATTTTGATGAAGAGAGTAAGTGGTGGTGCCTCCTGATGGCAGTCGGAGCAGCCACTGTGCTCTTCCCTTGCTGCTTCTTAGGCAGATGAAACAGAGAGGCACAGAATCAGAGATGATCACCCAGCTTACACCATGAAGTTCTTTCCCTTTGCCAAGATGTTAATTTAAGGGAGAGTAAAAATGTTCCCAAGTTTGCACAGAAATACGTAATTAATGAAAAGATAATTAAATTGTTTTATTATTTTGAGAGTCTGACCTTTTCTACACTGAGATTCATTTCTCTGCCTTGGCATGTGTTCCTGTGAAAAGTTAGACATCTGTTTCTCTTCTGCGACTCTGGTTTTACTGTCTGTAAAGCATATTTGATCCTATTATGATATGAAGCCTTACTACGCTATCAAAGCAACTCAAAGATTCACAAACAAAGCCCTGATTTTCCTTCAAGTACAGCTTTACCAACAGGCAGAGCTCCTCCTATACAGGGTGTCTGCCTCAAGAAGTTAAAGCATTTCACACAAACAGAAAGAAGTATTCCTCTATGCACTTTACTGAGCCACTGGAACACAGACCCAGAACAAAGAACAGAGCCAAGCTAAGAACGATGCAGAAATGATAGGAGATAACAGCACCATGGGCTTTGCACCCTGCACCCTGGCCAGCAAGGGGCAGGTTTGCACCCAGCCTTGCCTTAAGTGGGGGCTATTTAACCAGTAAGGCAAAAAACACTGCTGGAAATCATCTTAACAGCAGAAGACTTGAGGAACCTCCTGAACCCAGGCTTATCTAAAACAGCTGCAGCTGCTGGAGCATATGCTCCTAGGTGAAGTCAGGCCATAGGCACTTTACATTTCAAGGCTGTCAGCACATCCTTCGCTGTCACATCCCCTTGGCTCTCCGTCTGCCATACACCTGTGTCTTGCTCCTAGCTCTTGGTAGTGCAGATGTTTGAATACAGGACAAGCCTTTCCTTCAGCTGGTTCAGAGAGGGTAAAAAACTAATTTCTCCCCTGACTTCCCAGTCAGAGCACCCCTTAATCCATTTCAGGCAAAATTACCTGGATTAATTTGAAAATGTAAGAGGTTGCTGTGAGTTATTCTGGTTGGTTTTGCCTGGAACAGGACCAGCAGTGCTCACGCAAATCAGTTTGCCAGGAGAGCTGATGAATAGTGGTGGTTATAGCCAGAGGAGGAGGAACCACCTCTGACTGGCACAACTGGATTGATGACAGGACTTGTGGCCTTAGCCCTCCACCTGGCAGGAGAAAACTTGCTCGTTTCCCCTTTCTAATACAGGACATAAGTTTTGTCCTTGAGGGGGTGTGGGAGAGGCCCAGTAAATCTGCACAGTGAAGGGCAGTTTCAGTGCAATGGTTTCTTTAATGTGGAGTTGGAGCAAAAGGAAATACAGCTGAATGAGAGACACTCCCCAAAATTCAGTGTTGTCCAGGGAGGTTGGTACAGGCCTGTGGGGACCGTCTGGGGAGAAAGCTGATAATGGGAAAGCTTGCAAAATCCAAACTTAATCTCTTGCGCTGTAGAGAACTAATCCTCGTGCTTGACATTAATCTTTTCAATGGAGATATAACACCCTTATCTTCCATGTTGCTGACTGAGCCAGAAAGTAGGGCCTATGGTCTTTATAGGTTGGATATAGAACTGCAGAAATCCTTACACTGACATTGTCTTTCTGCTGGGTCTTTTTAAGATTTCGGTATGGACTGGGCTCCCTTTGATGGCAGCCTTTGCTGTTTTTAAAGAAATATTCCCATGTGTAGCCCCTATACAGCCCCTTCTCTTGACATAAAAAATATCTCTTGACCCAGCAAGGAAGAGGCCACTGGCAAGTATGACTGTAACAACCCAACACTCATGGCACCCCACTGGATGATCTCCAGAACTGGATCTGGCTGGCAGTGGGTATGCCTCTGGTTTGTTCCATGGTCTTACATCTGGCATCCCCTGAAGGGTCCTCATAGTTTGGGTTTCCTTCCACAAAATCAGTACTTGTGTTGCAAATGAGGGCAGTCAAATTAGCCTCAAGACAAAGCCTTCTTTCCTCACTGGAGCAGAGGCCAAACAGTTTGCCCTACATACAGCACTCGAGCCAAAACCCACAGAATTTTCTGGTCTTCTGGACTAGGGCTATAAGTTCATTTTCCTCTACCTCTTTCTGACCCACCAGCCCTTCTGGGGATTTTTTTTTATTTCTCTTTCTCCC
>VYZQ01044330.1:28643-47732 GCA_013400655.1 Mystacornis crossleyi
CCCCCCCCCTTCTGTTTTCACTGTTCTTAGTTTTGTCTCTTTAAAGAGAAAGGCTCCAAGTGAATACAACAGATTGCACAAGCCCCTGTGCTAACCAGGGTCTTGAGGCAGGGATATTTAGATGCTCACAGCATCTCTATACGCTGCAAGATAACATGTAGGCTTCTATGGAATCAGGAAATATTGAACTTCATGGTTTGAGATAAAACTCAAAGGATATAATCCTTCATTTACCAGCAGACATGTTGTGGCAGAGGAGCACAGCCTTTCCAGCATTTAAAAGCAAAAGGTGAAGCATATCTGAATGTATGTCTTAATATGCATTAATTGCAACTAGAATTAGACTTCATTGGCCTGCCAAAATTATCAAACCAGTCAAAATGTTCAGGATTTCCAGATAACTCTAGGATTTGTGAATAACAGAGAAACAGGCAGTAGCAAGAGAAGTAATCAAAGTTCCTATATATCGTATTGATTAAAACACAAGGACTGCCCTTCAAGGAGGAACTTTGCATCAGGAGCAAGATATATTGGCTGCTCTCCTAAGCTGCTTCTGGCTCTGCCAGCGGCAATCCAGGACATATGACTGTGTTGTCAGAGATAAAAACAAATCTGTGTTTTCAGTCTCTCTACAGTAAAAATAGAGCTCAGGAAGGCTACATGTCTTAATTAACCCCTTGGGAACAGAAGACAAAAGCAAATAACAAACAGAATACTGCACACATGGAAAGCATTTTGACAGCGAATCCATTGAAGTCAGGTGATTTTTTTGTTTGTTTGTTTTCATACAAAAGAAAAAGTCACCTCTGTCTGGCAACCTAGCAAAAGGTCACACGACACCAGAATCCTGTTAAGAGTCCAAGTTCAAAAACCCAAATGAGGCACTGTGTGGATTTCACCTACCTGCTGTTGCTCTTTTGTTGGCAAGCATTCCAGCTGTGCGTGGGTTGCCGCTTCACTACACAGGATGCAGGAGCAGGAGTGAATTATGACAAGCTCACACCACTATTTCCTTTGAGAAACAGATGCCCACATTTGACATCCCTTGAATCTCTTGCTTAAACAATGAGAGCAAATGGGTCTATTTGAAGTTTGTACAAGCAGGGTGCATGTTGCCCTTTGGCTATACACAAACACTCGGAAAACACAATTAAAGCAAGAAGAAAACAAAACTGGGTTTTCCTTTGCAGCTGAAGAACAGGACACCTGTGCAGCAGGGAAAGAGCAGAGGGGGAGAAACGAAGAAGTTTGTGCTGGGCTGACAAAGATGAAAGATGTTCTGCTTTTTCCTGAGCCACTTTTCATCAGGGTGAGAACCCAGACCTGAGCAGATCCTAGCAGACTGCAAAATGGCAATAGTCTGTCCCAAGTGTTTCATGGAAACTAAATTTTCTTCTGAGATATCTTCTAGTTGATTTTCTACAGAACAGAAAGAAAAGCCCTCTTTTGGGTGAAAGAATTACTTGGCCTCATGGGCATCCATCTGGTGGCAGTGCTGCTCACATCACATCAGAGCCTTATCAGTCGATACTTGGGTAGCACTCACGGGCCAAGCAAGTTGCCAGGGTCACACAGGAAGGCTGCAGGAAAATCAGAAAGGTGATTTTGCTCAAGTAAACCACTGGCAGGCAGATGCTCCAGCTGTTTTCTTCCCCCACCACAGGGACAGCAGCAGCATCTGCACAGGGAAGTCACCACAGTGGGTCTTCCTCACAGCCAGAGTTGAGTGCATGTTGTACTCACTAGTGCAATTATGCCTTAAATGTGCTAGAAATAACCTCCAGGAAGATGAGAGGGCTGCTCTCCTGCTGCTGGCCACCTTCCCACCGGGGTGAGGACCTTCCACACCCGACCATCCTCTCCGTACCTGCCCTACAGGCAGCCAGAGCCTGGCTAAGCCCCTGCCTGGCATGCAGCGTACATCCTACTGGAAAAAGCTGGCTGCCTTCTCACAGGAGAGGAATGGCCTGCACACACCTCAAAGAGGCAGGCATCGTCAGCTTATAAATGTGTCCTGAAACTGGTTGTAACTTCAGGCAAGAAATGTAAATCCAATGATCATACTCAGGTAGAAAAAGATACTGCCTTAGCCCCGATGCCTGATTAAAGGAAACAGTTCTCAAAGATTGTTTCTTTCCCTCTGTTTCCGTCTTATTTCCTCTTTGATCTAAGCATGATCCCTTAGTCCCTCTACCCAAATCCATTCACGCATTTGCTCCCCACAAGCAGAACCTCTTTTTCATGTGAAAAAGACACTAGGGAAATGGCATTTCCTCAGACAGTTGGCAATAGGACAGGGATGCTAGATGCACCTAAACAAAATCTTGAACATAATTTTTGAAGTTCCCTTGGCTTTAGATGCTCCTTGTCTCCGGCCAGCTTCTCCCAGCACTCAGTGGCACATCCAGAGAGGCAGGTTTAGAGATACCGGATGCCAGTCCAGATCACATGCAGTACAAGAATGCAGGACCAGAGCCACACCGGCAAGTCAGGAAGGAGGTGTGCTCATCCTGGCTGTCTGTTGAGCTGACAAGAACACCATATCTGAGCCACCGGAACATCGTATCAGCTTCAGTGTGCCTTGATCCTGGGTCCAAATTGCCTGAAACACCATACCATGGAGCTGTACTGTTTATTGACACATTTGGGCTGAGAGATTCTCCTTCTCACCTCATCATGGGATCTCTGTTTTCTCACTCACAGAAGAAATGCAGCCACTGGGGACATGCTGACACTAGGAGTTTTTTTTCAAGGTAGCAGGACACAGCTTGACATGCAAGGGTCTCATAACCTGCTGGCCAGAGGGTGCAGCTGAAGCAGAATGGTCTGGGAGCTCAGGATGGGAACACATGTGTGGTACGCAATTTGCTTTCTGGCCTGCTGTGCTGCTTTGGTTTCTCCACTGATGTTTTCATTCAGACAGCAGCAATATAAAGGAGAATAAGGTCAGCTTATGCTTGCAAGTAAGAGAAATTCAGAGAAACTGTCCCAGAGTAGATCTGAATGGGTAAATATGGAGGAGCCAAGATGCATCCCAGCCTCAGTAGCTGAAGGGTGTGCATGCACATACATGGAGGTACGGACTACCTCCTCCCTCCCCCTTTCCTCCTTCAGTGTCTGGAGTCATCTCCCTTGTCAAAGTTGCTGACTGAGGAAACAATGTCTTTCTCCTACTTTAACATAGCTCTACAGTGACTATTTGCCACGAGAGCAGCTGTTTCCCAAGTATAAACAAAGGAAAATTTTCTCCATTATAGGGTTAGGGTTAGGGTTAGGGGTTAGGGTTAGGGTTAGGGTTAGGGGTTAGGATTAGGGTTAGGATTAGGGTTAGGGTTAGGGGTTAGGGTTAGGGTTAGGGTTTGGGGGTTAGGGGTAGGGTTAGGGTTAGTTTTAGGGTTAGGGTTAGGGTTAGGGTTAGGGTTAGGGGTTACGGGTTAGCGTTAGGGTAAGTGTTAGGGTTAGGGTTAGGGTTAGGGTTATGCAGACTTTCTTGGGAAGATGCCTCCCTTTCTGTCCTGAAGCTCCACCTCCCTGGTATACCAAATAACTATCAATATACATACTGAGGAATCTTGTATCTGTTGGAAAGGAATCAAATCCTTTGAATCATACAACAGAAAAAAAGAATTTTCTTGAAAGGAATATTCTCATTTGCGCAACTAGGAAGCAAACTGCAGCTCCGTGTTAGTTATCTTGAACTCCTTGGACAGCGCAGAGAACTGTCAGGGTCACCTCGGTCAACAGCGTTAGCAGCCTGCGAGGGAGCGGCCTCGAAGTAGGTGGCGAGTGCCTTGGGGTGTGCCTACGGGCTGAACACTCTGCTGCCACTGACTCCTGGCTTCTTTGCCTCACTGAAGCATCACTGCAGCTAATTAACAGCAATCACAGTGGTGAAATGCTCTCTGCATTAACATATGGTCACCACAAGCAAACCAGAGCCCTGAGCTCACTGACAGTGTTGTGAAGTAACAGCAAGAGTCAGGATTGGTGCCAGTCCTGGTTTAACTCCACGTAGCAACGCTACTTTCCCACGAAGTTTCCATGAGTTGCCTTCTCATCTGAATTTCATTCCTTTATCCTGTCATTGAATGAAGCACTTGTAGCCAACAAAGTCTCAGAATCTGAGTAATCCCCTCCTAGTGTAAATAACAGCAGCCCGTTTTGGTGAAGTGCTGTCAGCCCATCTCTTCAGCAAGCAGTTCTGGCAGGTGTGGCCTTTGCCTATTTGCACAGGAAACAAAATTGCACTCAATGTCTCTCCCTCAGCCCACAAAAAGCCTGGAGGGATATCTTGTGCCATCTGACTTGCCTTCATTAAGTTTTCTCTCCTGCTTTGCACTGCACAGTCTGTAAGGTAGGTCGACCATGCAAGACTGAAGCTAGTAATAAACATGTCACATTGAGCAAATAGGACATGAAAATTGGAAGGAGTAAGAAACCTCTGTGGCACTAGGACTGCTGAGGGGCCTCTGCAAGACTGTTCTTCATTGTGACAGCAAGAGCCTACAAACTACACAAGTAGTACAACATTGGATATATAGCATCTAAAATGCCATGTTTCTGAATTTCCTGAGAAATCTTAAGTCCTTGAGCTTGAGCTCTCTCACACACAGAGGGCAGTTCTGATAATCTGAGTGAGAAAAGAAACATTATGAAGAGACAGCTAACATAATTTCCAGTGGGGAAGTAGGTATTATCACAGCAAGCTGCTGTTAGGCCAGTAAGAATTTAACTGAGGATGTATTGCATGAATGTTGTATTCACCCAGCCCATCTTTGCTCCTAGAAACATATCTACTTTCTTTAGCTTAGTAACTATGAGATGTCTCATTTTATTCCAACATTAAACACCTCAAGTCAAACTGCAGCATGTACACCAATTAGGTTTTCCTTTTTCTTGCCTTTTTTTTGGGTACCAGCTTGACTTGTGCTGTCTCTCCTTCACCACCTAGGACAGCCCACACAGCCCTGGGTGCACCAGAGCAGCTCAGGGGTTGCAGCTAGGCCAAGGCAAAAGTTGTCAGTCGGTTGTGGTCAGGACCTTCTTAAGCTCTCAAGAAGAGGAGATGGAAGTTTCCCTTGGTTTCTTCTCCTGCTTCTCCAAACAACTCAGACCCTCCATCTTGTGAAACAGGCTTAAATAAAATTATCATATTGCATATAATAACAAGAATCAAATCCAAGCACTCTTTTTTTTCAAACTCTTAGTAATTCTTCATCTGGTTTCATGCCAAATATATCCACCATCAACAGGTGATGTTTGCTGGCTTAAAACAAACAAACTTACTTTCTTCAGCTACTTCCTAGGATAAAAACCCCAAAGATTTTAAGGAAGGCAAAAAGAAAGAAAGTATGTGTGAGCAAGTGGCAGGTGTAACTGAAGTAAGGAGGTGCAGTACTTATTGTTCATAAAATTCACCATATGCTGTGTGGCCTCATTACTCAAATCTTGTATGTGCTTGTTTGATGATTTGATCAGCTGTTGACTTCATTTCATACTGCTGCCAATTCACAACTTGGTTGATTTGATTTGAGCTGTATCCCTAAACAAGGATTGCATTTTGCTCATTTTCAATCACTTTAGTTACTAAGGAAAAGAAAATTGTCCGCTTTATAAGTATTTTTTATGATTTGTGTGTATATGGTTATTTCATTTGCAGTAAGGGCTAACAGGAAAACACAACGCAGAGCCTTACAGCCAAGTCCCAGAAGAGCCACCCACCCACTGGCTACAGAGATGGGCAGCTATAACCTTCTGCTTCTTCACTGTTCACAAGCTGCTGGGATATTTACTGGCTACAAGGTGAGTTTCATGAAGATTACTAGGAGTGTAAGGAAGGGACTTGAGGGACCACCAAGGCCATTTTCCTGCAACTACAGAAAAACATCTTTTGTAATCCTCCCTCATACACTTCCCATGTAAACTTACTAATGTGTGGCTTTCAAAAGTGACAGTATTCTCTCTTGGGAGTTATGTACTGTTACCTATAAACCATGGAGTAAGACAATTGCTTTCCTGTAAGTGTTTTAGAAAATTTACATGGATAGATGACACCACAAGCTGTTGCTCAAATCTAGGCATTTTTCTTCAACAGCCTTGATGTCAGACAAAAAACTAATGGAGCTGTGTGGCATCAGTTCCATTTTTGCCCTTGCTCCCCATGACAGCCTGTGCCTGGTGGACAGAGATGTCCATGGTCTGAGCAATGCTCACCATGTGAGCACAGGTAGGGCTGCGCTTCGACGGAGGGAGTAGAAGTGTGTGATGGTGCATATCAGGTTCCTACACAAGTCCAAATGCTTTAGTGTGATATGTGGACATGATCCGGCAAGGTGCTGAAAATGGTAACGCATCTCTGCTAATCTGGGCCATTCAACATTCGTGTGTTCAAACCTTGACTATGAAGAAGCTTTTTGTTCTGTTTCCCAGAGAGGGAAGCAGGCTACAAAGGTCATGGGGAAATTCTCTTTTTTCTTCTTCATATCAAAGTCATCTGCCATGCTGCAGATGTTACCAGTGTAAAAAAATACTAGTTATTAACGAATAATAGCTTCATCCTTAACGGGGTGCCCTTTTGCAAGGGCATGGAGCAGTGCAGTAGTGATATAGGACGGCAGAACAAAGGGACAGGGAAAAGCGGGTGAAGAAAAGCTGTGTCTGGACAAGCTGCAAAATACACCAAGGGAGCACTTACTCTTGAGATTTTTGTTCTCTGCATTTCAGATCAAGATGCAGAAAAGGCATTAAACACGACTGCCTTTCATTTGAGTGCGTGTGTCTGTGCACACGTAGCGCGCCTGGAAGTCGGGAACACGCAAATAAGAAATCCTCCCAAGATGCACAGAAGATGAGGCAAGAAATGGAGATAGAGCCGCAGCAGCGCAGTGTGTGCTGTTGTGCTCTTTGCTCACCAGCTGCTTTTGAGCAGGGGCCGTAGGGGCTACATACCAAACAGACCACACACGGCTCAGGGAACAGAGCACGAGGCACGGCCATGGTTATCATGGTTACTTAGCTGAGGGGAGAAAGAAGTCAGGGGAAAGTCCTCTGGCTGGGAGGTGTTGACAGGCAATGATGAAGGAGCAAAGCAATGCAGAAAGTGTTGTAAATGACATACACACATACAGGGAAAGAAAAAGAGGAAAAAGAGAGAGAAAGAAAGATATGACTATGGATATGAAATACTGGGAAATTTTCCACCTAGGTTCACAAAGTGAAGATAAATCTCATTTCACTTCCTCTCTCCCCTCTCCACATTCATTCACAGGACCTGTTTTAACAGTAGTGATGTGGGTCTAATACAGTCACACAGCCAGCTCACCTGAAATACCACTTGCCACCAAAGGGGAGCTGCAGCAGAGCAGAGCTTAACGAGGATCACAACTCTTGAAAATGAATTTCAAAAACAGATTTTTTTTTTCCCCTTAAGGCAGGACGGATAGAGTCTGTTCCAGATTTCTGATCATACCACTCACCTGAAGGACAAAAGGATCTGAGCAACAGAACCTTAAACTGTATTAATGACAATTAGTTTCTAGATCCCAGAAACAACAGAAGGC
This sequence comes from Mystacornis crossleyi, assembly GCA_013400655.1. Classification (NCBI taxonomy): domain Eukaryota; kingdom Metazoa; phylum Chordata; class Aves; order Passeriformes; family Timaliidae; genus Mystacornis; species Mystacornis crossleyi. Next base: position 36,203 of record VYZQ01044330.1, read on the forward strand.
AGAGTTTTTTAATTAAAAAGTTTGAAGATGACACTGCTAGAGGCAGGGAGATTTATGACCTGGTTTCTGTCTTCCAGAGGAACCAAGCATCTGTACCACCTGCTAAAGCTAGTGGGATTCATGGGTGCCTAGCACCTGTGAAAACTAGGCCATATTTGTCTTGTCTGCTCTGCAGATGGGGAAGAAGCCACAGAAATACACTTTCTACTGGAAAATCTATTTTTTGTCTTCTTTTCTGGGGGGGGGATGGGGCGGGGGGAGCTGTCAGTTGACTGATGCATTACTTTGCCCTCTGCTGATACTCCCACAAGATCCAGAACAGAGAGGCATGGGAAGCGTTTACTCTGTGTTCTTTAGGGTTGCTAATGATCTCTCCTGCCCTCTTGAAAGCTGACAACTGTCCATGTCACAGGATGTGCCACACAGCTCTTGGGTCTCCAGGAAGCAGAGTTCATCTTGGCAGGACCCTGCTTTTACCCCTGCATCACTCCCACCCAGCAGAGATGTGGGTTTTGCCTTTGATGTCCTCCTAATTCCCCATTGCTCACCCTGGTCTTTCAGAATAGCATACTCTCTTCAAGCTGTGAGCAGCACCATGGCTCTCCCACCCTGGAGGTGGCAGAAGCCCATAGGCAGAACCCCACTTCCCAGAAAGGCTGTGAAAGGTATCGGAGCAGTAAAAAGGCTGGGCAGGAGGTGGAGCAGGGAAGTACCTCAGTGGGTGAAACCTCGGGGTGTGCACTTGAAATCCCATCAGGGATATTGCTCTACTCCAACTCTGAGTAGAGTCACTGTACTGCAAAATCTTGTTACCAGTTTGAGGAGCTTTGGTTTTTATGGGTCAGAGCTTGACAGAGCTGAGCTTCCAAAGGTGCCAGATACACCCTGCTCCCTAGACCCTGCCCTCCCACGGCTGTTCCCTCTGGGACTGGTGGGGATGGTTGAGATGGTTTTACACAGGCCAGGAGGTGTCTTTACACTGAAGGGGTCAGCAGGTTTCCAGGTTGGCCCCAGGGTGCCCTGGCCTGCACAGGAGCTCAGAGTGGGGAGTCCCAGGTTGAATGGAGTGCTCTGGGATCCTTCTGCTGCTCCAGCAATGCCACAGGCTCAACACTCAGAGTCCTCCATATTTCAAGAAGGATGGTAAGTTCATGCTGCCTGTCTGAAAACGCTGTTTATTTATGAAAAAAGCTTTTCCATGGAGCTCAAGTGATTTGCCAGTGGCCATGACCTATCTCTATGCCTACAAAGAACCAGCCAGCAATAAAGACACATGCTGAAAACCTGCTGGCATGATGTCTCCCTAAATGAATATATTTTCTCAGGCAGCATGAGTGCTTTTGCTTACAATGTATTTAATATACTTTACTGCTGACAAGGGTATCCAAAAAAAGGATAGGAAATTAATCTCATGATTTACTTTATCTCCAAAAAGACTAAGAGACCAGTTACTGCTGGTCTCGCTGTTAGGAGAGGGGGCACGATATTTGTGTGCATATGCACGATATTTGAGTGCAGTGCTGGATCAAGAGGCTACTCCTGACCATAAAATAAGTGGCACATTTTTCTTTTAGGGCCTGGCATGTGATAAGTGTGTCTGTCAGCCCCTGACAGAATAGCCACGAAAGACGCCCTGAACCCAACAGACACTGGGCAGGAGTTGCCTGCCAGTTTACCTCTTCCCACACGCTCAGCTTCCTGCCAGTGGGATTTGTGGCTTTGGAATTTCATCCCTCAGCTCCAGAACACTACCTAGAGTGGCATTGCAATTCTTGAAAAAAGCATCTATGACATCTTTTCTCCTGCCTTGCCTCTTCTTAAAGTGGAAAAGAAATTAACAGGAGCACAGGAACACAGGAACTGGGCAGGCATGTGACCCTGGTGCCTCTGACTATCTCACTGCACCAGGCTTGCCCCTTTGCCCCACATTGTGGCTCCTGACCAGGATGGCTGTGGCCCTCATTAGGTTTCAGAGTACTCAGAGGTTTAATGAATATGGTGGCTTGCTGCTCTTCATCCCTTCCCTGCTATTTGGGTTCACACTTCATTAACTGAGAAATGTTTTTCCTTGGGGGATCATACTTCTTCCTCATTTCACCTCAGGTCTCAACTCATTTCCACTCTACTTCTTTCCTGGCCCTGGGAAAAAACAAAGTTATTATAGCCTGGATCAGCAGCTAGGGCAAGAAATCGGTATAAGAGATGAGATGCTGTCAAGACTGGCGACTAATGACTGCAACTTCAGAAATGGAAGAAGTTCCACTGTAGCAGAGGGAACTGGTATCTGTCAGAGCAGCACCCTGAGAGTTTCAGTACAGCCACCCTCTCCTGACCCCACCAGTTTCACCTCCCTGCTCTCCCAGTGCTTTTAGCACCTCTGCATGGTTGTATCTCCCTCAGCAGGAATAGCAGCATCCATCACTTCACTTTCCTGCCTTCAGCCAAGCAGGCAGCTGATTCTCCTTGCTGTGAAGGGCCTTGCTACTTTTTCTGCCTCCCACTAAAGATTCATCAGGCTGCATCAGCACACCTCATATGTCAGTTGTTTCTTCAGCCCTGAAGGGGTCCATAGGACTGTGGGTTTTTTATTTGAGAGGGTAAGTCCTCAGCTACATTTTCTGCCATGCCCCTTTCTCAGGGTCTTTCCAGCAAAACTGATGAGGAAGCAACAATGTGATGGTGGGGAACAATGTCCTCTGTGGCTTATGCAGGGCGGGCTCTCAAAGCTCCAGCACAGGTGTCCCTCATCTCCCTTGCCACCTGCCTGCATGCAGTGGGGACCCAGCACCTCCAGAGTCACCAGCAAAGGTCACAGTGGACTCAGGCAAACCACCAAGGCCATGTCTCGGACTGAGGCGTAAAGATTAAACACTAACACTTCCCAGATGCTGCGTGCCCAGGCTGATGCAGCTAAACTGGCCAGACACAGCAGTGAGCATCAAGAGTGGCCCCAGCCACCTGCAGGGAGCTTGGAACCCTGGAGTACCCATCCCCCTGAGCTGGAAAACTGAGATGGGGAGCAGAAGAAAGCCCTGGTGTCATGGTTTAGGAATGGTGCACCCAATTTAGTGCTCCCGTTAGAAAGAAAACCATGAGCTGCTCCTCCCTAGTCCCCTCTGGTGGGTGACACCAGGCAGAGATCACAGGCTGAGATGGAAAGAACAATGAGATTAAAAAAAAACAAACAGTAACAGCAGTGATTGTCTCCTTGTACTCAGCACTGATGAGGACACACCTCAGGTCCTGTGTCCAGTTCTGGGCCCCTCACTACAGGAAAGACATTGAGGTGCTGGAGCGTGTGCAGAGAAGGGCAACAGAGTTGGAGAAGGGGCTGGAGCACAGGTCTTGTGAGGAGCAGCTGAGGGAGCTGGGGGTGTTTAACCTGTAGAAAACGAGGCTCAGGGGATGCCTTATAGCTCTCTTCAACTATCTGAAAGGAGGCTGTAGTCAGGTGGGGGTTGGCCTCTTCTCCCAGGCAACAAGCAATAGCACAGGAGCAAGTGGCCTCAAGTTGCACCAGGGCAGGTTTAGATTGAATATTAGGAATAGTTTCTTCACTGTAAGGGTGATCAGGCATTGGAACAGGCTGTCTGGGGAAGTGGTTGACTCACCATATCCAGAAATGTTAAAAAAACATCTGGATGTGGCACCTGGGGACATGGTTTACCGGTGAACATGGTGGTGCTGGGTTAACAGTTGGGCCTGATGATCTTAGAGGTCTTCCCCAGCCTTAACTATTCTATGATTCTAAGACCCAGGTACGGGATAATGCTGCTGCTTCCCCACAGCCTGCCCCTGCACATGGCTGCAGGCCTATCTCCTTGCCTGAGGAGGCAGAGGATTTCTTTCTCACATTTTTGCTGTGGCTGATGCTTCATGCCTCAGTTTCCCCACTTAGAAATACACAGGATTAGAAATACACAGGATTAGAAATACACAGGATTTTTGTGCCTCCTCTGGCATGTTTTGCCTCTTCGCTGCACGGCTCTCAGGGATAGGAACCATCTGCTGGCATGTCTCCCCAGGGCCACACACAGTGGTGCCCCACAGGACCTGCTGCTAATATTAAACACGGCTTTGGAGCCAGTTCAGACTATAAATTCCCATTAGCACCAGGGCAAGACTGCACTCAGCAGACAGATCTTCAGCAGCCTTGGGTGTTGACTCTTGCCCTCCTGGCCATGGCACTCCCTGGATGTGTGAGCAGGCAGCTCTGGCAGCTCCCCAGCCCTGCCTGAACCACATCAGCACCCTCTGCCTCACCCTCTGCCACAGAGGAGCACAGGCTGCTCCTCCCTCACCCCCGACTAGGCTCCTTTGCTTTCACCGCCTTGTTCTTTGCTGAAACCCTTCTGGCACAAGGAAGTGGACCTGGTCTAAAGACACTGCCTTTTCTAAAGCTAGGAGACAAAGCCCTTATTTGCAATATACCTCAACAGGGAGGAATCAATCATTTTCAGTTTCTGTGGATTTGCACATCAGGGAGCTTGTTTCTTTTCTTTCCCCTCAAACACATCGTGGGTGGTTTCCCTGCAACAAGCTGGGGAAGGGAGGAAGGCCCTTATTTATTTACTTCCCTATGGAAAAATCTCAGCTGGTATTAGTTAGCAATGGGATTTTGTGGCAGGAGATAATATTCTGAGGGGAGGCTCTCCCCCAATGGCCTGAGCTGGGGCATCTGCACACTGAGGGTATTTACCATCCCCAGAGCAGCTGAACAGAGACCAGCAAGGAGATGCCATGACTCCTCATGGTCTCTTCACGTAGGGTACAGAGAGAAATATTTTTACCTGCAGTTGTGACATTTGGCTTTACAGAAAAGACAAAGCCACCCACTGCACATAAGGTCTGCTCAGTGCTGCTGCTCTTTTAAAGCTGGGTTGGGTTTTTTTGTTTGTTTAACCTCATTCAGAGCACTGCAGCACCATAAAGGGCTTAAGCACAATATTCAATTTTGAACTTTTCCAAAACACAAGGGAATTTCAGGTTTTAAAGCAGCGATATTTGCATTTAAACCCTGATGGGTCCAGGCTGAAAAGATTGAGATCTCTCTTCCTATGTTCTGTAGAGCCTCCCAACACACTGCTGGGAGGTACCCCAGAGCTGCAGAAGGAAAAGGTGACCATAGCCAGGTGTTTTTCACCACTCACTGCAACATGGTAATGATCAAATAGCAGGGTGGGAAACATCCTTATAAATCCACGCAGTCTAATCCCAAGTCTAGCAAGCCACATTCCTGTCTTTCTTTGAACTTGATTTTGTTTCCTTCGTACCCTGTCAGGAGCATTTCCCATTCAGAGGAGGTCAAATATAACCTTTTCAAGTCCCAGCCCAGAGAGGATTAAATACTTGGCAACTCTGGGAACAGCAGGAGATGGGCACACATGTGTTCCCAGGCAGGATCCCAATCCAGTTCCCTCCAGCTTCACTGGGTGTTTCAGTCTGGTTTAGGCACTCAACCAGCTACTAAGACCCTGAATTCCTCTCTTGGAGCCAAAACACATCACCTCATCTACCTGGACTGCCTCCCTGAAACCAGGTCTCTTTCTCAGTGAGTCCATGGGAGATAACTATTCATAGGTAGGCAGCTTCATAAGGAGAAAACACAGAAAGAAAACCAACTGCCGAATCAGTTTTTGGACTACAACCACAAAGAATAAGGGTAGCAGCTCTGAACATAACATCTTGGTACCTTCAGAAATGCATGGTCTGATCCAAAAGAGAGCACAAAGCCTCAGTAACCGCAATGAAATGCCCCCTAGTTTGCTTCTTGCAGCATTTGTTTTACAGGTGGGCAGGTCAGCCCCTCTGAAGCAGTAGAGGAAGCTCATTGCCCCAGGAAAACGACTAACAGAGTAACAGAAGCATTAGATTGAAAAGAGAAATGGCAGCACCAGCACATGCAGTCAGTTTTGCAGGCAGCCCCATGTGCATGACTGCCCTGCAGGTGCTGCAGACCTACCCATGCACCCCAGGGCTCACATGAGACCTCAGTTCATGGCAGCTCAGGACTTCAGGTTTGGGTATATCCATCTGCAAATACTTAGCTGTTTATAAAGCCTCCCAGCTGAAATGTACAGCCTGTGCTAGGCAGCCCAGGGCAGCCACTGAGCACTGATGTTAAAGACCAAAGGTTTCCCTTCAGATCCTTGGCGTCACCATGTCTCTTTGTTTGCCTGTCCAAACCACATTTCAACCTTCCAAGAGTAGCTATTTAAAATTGCTTCAACCCACCCTCCTCTCAGGGCCACCTCTTTCTTAGCTTTAGAGAAGCAATTATTAAACTCTTGTTTAGTCTCGGGATGTGACACCGGCTGCTGTCTGCCTTTGGGGAACTTCCAGGGGTGCCTGGCATTTTTTGGGTGCAGTGTGAATGTGCTCTAGAGCGCTGATCCCAAGCAAAAGCAGGAGCCCAGTCAGGCTCCCTTTCGTCTCTCCACCGTCGATTGTACCAAAGCATATTTCAATTTAACCCCTCTAGCAGCAGGTAAAGCTACATTTAATGAAGAATTTGAGAACAACACTCATTTAACTGCAACAAGAAGCTGCTCTAACACAGACACAGTGCTACGAGTACATTCAAAAATAAGCACCTGTAGGACAGAAGTGTGTATGCATTAGGTGACTGGACACTGAAAGGACAGGTGAAGAACTGAATCCCCTTCCCTTGGCTACTGATTCAGGCTGAAGAACACAAGCACTCTTGTAGTTTCAGGACTAATTAAGGTACTTGCGAACCAGCTATTAAAGGAGGTGGGAGCTGTGTGAGAAGGGACAAATCTATGAGATGTTCTGTTTCTGTGGGGGTTTTTTTTCTGCCTTTGAAAACATAATTTTGTTGGCTCTGATCTTGTGTCAGCTTGCATTTAATTCCTCTCGTGTGAAAGCAAACCACAGAACAAGTGATGCAAAGTTGCCTCACAGGGTTGTCTTCCTGCGCTTGTGTGCCGGCCCACTAGAGGCGGTGCGCAGTATTCACAGATGTTGTGCTGGGACGGTTCTGTGCTCCTCTGTGGTTTCTTTTTTCTCCGGCTGCCCGAGGGGAAGAAGCATGTTTCTCATCCTTCTAGGCTGTAACAGAAGTGGAGGCAAGCGTGACTCCTCTGCCTGGCACTGCTCTCCCTCTGTGAGCAGCTCTCTGCCTGCCTTGCAAGCAGCAGATGTGAGTGAGGGGAGCTACTGCCAGGCTGCACGAGATGCACCGGAGGCACTAGAGACACAAGCTGGGTATCGGCTGCTATAGCAGATGATTTCTGTGACCTGTGAGAGCCAGCAGCCATTAGGGAGATAAAGCATGCAGGCAAGTTTTTAACTTAGACAAAGATCCGGCTTTGAGGTGATTCAGAACAGTATCTGCAGCTCTGCCAAGTTAAAATGACAAGGTTCATCAGCTCTCAGGCTTCAGGACTTCCAAGTCATCCACAGGCTGGAGGTAGGAAAAACATCCCTTAAAGAAAACTGCATCGTCCTTCAAAGCAGCTGGAGCTGCAGGTCCTGCAGACAGGATGGTGCCCCAGCTGACCCACTGGTCTGCCTGGGACAGAAGCTGGGCTTTGATGAGCTGCGAAGCAAAACCATCCCTGCCTCCTGCTATACAGCAGGGGCTGATATCAGAGGCAGTGAAGTTCCCGGCAAGTCTGTGATCTCCCAGTACAGCTCTTCGTGGCAGGCCGAGCCTCATCTCCTGTCTCCTTCTCCCCCTCTGGTACACCAAGTACAAACAGGGCTCAGACATGACGCTGCTTTTGGTTTAAGAGTTGTCTTATTCATTTTTGGCATCTTTTCACATCACTACATTTCTTCATCAGCCCATGTTCACCTCTCTCAGTGCAAAGCATTTCACAGCTTTGGAAACCCAACCATCTTCTTGCTCACTGCACACATGCAGTAGTCACTGGAAATTGCCACCACGTAGATATCACAAAATACCCTTTATCTGTGCCCCCTCCTGCCAGTTTGATTTACAGGAGTTGGTGTGTGAAGCACCACCATCCAGCAGTGCTTGCTGACCAGCACTGGCAAATGGGACACAGCGTGTACACGCATCTGCTCCAACTGCACCCCTCCTTTGGGTCTCCCTTTATGTATAAAGCCTATAGAGGTATCAAATGATAACTAGAGCCTTACATTTGTGTCATTAAATCAACTTCAACCAAAGGCTTTCTAAGGAAGGAGGAAATAAGGGATGCTTTACATCCTTAAACTTCTCTGTTTTGCTGTAAGATTTCATTATTTAAAGCTTAGTGAAAGAAGGGGGTGAAGGCTGTCAGCCAGGGGAGCCCTCTTGGCTAACATTCAGCTTCCAGTGCTTAAAGGTTTGATGTGTCCCGATGACACTCGCATCGGGAGAGTGTCACTTCCTATCGTGGTCATAGCCAAAGCCTGGCAAGGAGGGAGGGGGAGGAGGGCAGGCAGACAGTGCCCGGGAGTTGGAGGAGTGCATACAGGCTCGAGTGAGTGCTGCAGCACTGCAAATTCAGGATCCAGAGCCTCACCCAAGGGCACTGAACTCATGGTGAACTCCTCACATGCCATCAGCACCAGTGGGGATGCTTCAGCTGCACTGCGGAGCAAGTGAGAACCTCTCTTCCTTTGCTATGAAAACGGCAATATGAAGTAAATGTACAACATGCTCTTTTTTCGCATTCCAGTAAAATAGATGATTAAGAAGCACAAGGTTGAGACAAACGTCTTGCTCAGGCACACTCAGACTGTAAGAGCAAAAGCCAAATTAGATTGACTGTGATGGGGGCAGCCGTGCTTAAGCCACATTGAAGGCTTATTGCCGAGTCTATTCAAGAAGTATTTCTCCCTGTTTCTACCTCTGCCATCAGGACTGACTGCTGGAATACCTCATTTGTTGCCTCCCTGAACAGATACATCTTCAACTTTGCAGCAGTGTCAGAGAAAAGTGTCTGGTGAGTTCAGAAAGCAAAGTAAACTGTAAACTGGCACCTCTGGACAACCAGCCTGCAGCTACTAGCAGCACACAGTTCTCAGTGCAGAGCCAGAAAACACACATACACATGTGCACACAAAAAGCCTTGGGATTTGCAAGTTTTGGAAGTAATTTCTGAAACAATTCTGATGTTGCTAATGCTTCAGTCTGATGGGCCCTTTACATCCATCTGAAATCATTCCATCTGATTCATTCATTCATCATCTGGGACATGGAAACTATCCTGTGCTTGGTGAAATCTGTTATGAAGTAAAAGCTCAATGCAAACTAAGGCAAAATGGTAGCTATCAGTGGGGTTGAGGTGGTGGTGGTAGTGAAGTTTATTTTTTTTAAAGAGAAACAAAGTTGTGTTTAATTTTCCGAGCTAGAGGAATGGCAAGTGTTAAAAACGCGTAGTTCTTCAGGATGCCAAAGGCTCCTACATGCACACAGAGGAATGCCTGTGCAGTCAGGCAGAATTACCTGATACTGGTAATTAGTAAGTCAGACACAGATTAAAAAAAAAAAAAAGAAAAAAAAAAAAAAAAAAAAAAAAAAAAAAAAAAGGAAAAAAAGAATTACTGCCCTCTCAGAAAAGAAATTAAATATTCGGGTCTCTATCTGCTTAAGATTCCTGTGAATCTTTCTAGTTTTTCTTTTCTTTCTTTTTTTTCATTTAGGAAATGCCCCATGATAACTTTATCTGAGAAAGGACTGAAGAAAATGAGGTAGGACATCAGAATCTGGCCTTTCATCCTGCCGTTGGATCTACTGCCTTTTGTCCTGTGTATAATACTCTTGGCACCAAGAGAGGTCTCCTTAAGGGCAGCCGTCTGTCTGCTCCAGCTAACTATAGCACAGGAACTGCAATTATCAACATTTCCATTCCCCAAATTCCTCTGCTGATCTCCACTGGGATAGTATTATAGTTATTCTTTGTTTGCAAATATACATACTTTACCAGACTAATTAGCTGGGAACTACATTTAAACTGAAGCCACATGACAAAATCTTGAGGGTTTTTATAAACACGCATGTTATGAAAAAGTGACCTTCTCTGTGTAAGCCTTGGCCACAAATGATTTGTGTTCAACGGATGGATTGAGGGATAAAGGCTAAATGCAAAATCAACTCAAAAACTTACAGAGGGTAACGTGGCTTACTGTGAAACCACTTTCTGGAAAAGCCCCTTATGTTCTTGGTTTCATTGTTCCACTGATAGAGACACAGAGATCGGTGCTGGAATTAACTCCAGTTAGCTGGAATGACCTTCATGGTTACTAAGGCCAGCCCGCATTCTAAGAAGTGTCGAAAATATTTTAAAGCCTGCTACAAATAATATCTTGTGTTCTTCATGTGTTCATTTCTTAGCATCCCAGATGCTGCTTGGATGAGATTTCCATACAACTTGTGTGATTAAGAACTGAGCAAGGAGGAGTTTTATTTGGGTAATTTTTGAATTAAGTCTTTAAGTATCTGACTAATTTTGAATTCAGTGTGACTTAATCTTATGCTTTACTCTAAGTACCTGCTTAAGCATATGGCTGAAGCAGGGCTTAGCCAAGATTGATTGATCCTTGCCACATGCAGAAAGGTACAGACTGCACAGGGCATCCCCATCTGGTGATGGGGAAGTTAGAAATGTGCAGCAAAGCAGTGAAAGAAGAGCCTACTGCCAATAATTGACATTTGCTCAAAAGAGTGTTTTCATCCCACATGAAGTCTGCCACATTACTTTGCTGCTCCTGAGACTGTTGCTATTTCTGAGACTGACAGGTTGCCAGTAGAAGAGGCCCTCAGTTACTCAGGAACAATTAATAGGTGACACTGGCAATTATGTCTGTATTGATCACCTTGCTTTTCAGGTTCATTCAGAGGTAAGCAATAATGATAGCACACCATGCTGTCTAGTTATGACAGGACTTGATTTGTGGTCTTTACAGGAATGAATCTGAGTTCAAACCAACAGTGTGAGAAGCTAAATGAGCAAAGAGGCTCATAAGGTGTGCAGAGGGGTGGTGAAGGTCTTCATCCTAGAGCTGCCATTCCATGCATGTGTTGTGATTTAATCCCAAATGACAAATCAGCCCCACACAGCCATTTGCTCACTCCCCTGGTGGGATGGGAGAGAGAATCAGAAGGGTAAAAGTCAGAAGACTTGTGGGTTGAGATAAAGACGGTTTAATAGGGAAAGCAAAAGCCAAGCTCACAAGCAAAGCGAAACAAAGAATTGCTTCACTGCTTCCCATGGGCAAGTGTTCAGCCACCTCCAGGAAAGCAGAGCTCCGTCACGTGTAATGGTTACTTGGGATGTTGAACACTGTCACTCCAAACATCACCTCCTTCCTTCTATTTCCCCCAGCTTTATATCCTGAGCGTGGCATTCTATGGTATGGAATATCCTATGGATATCCACTGTCTTTGCTATCCTCCCTCACTGTTCTTGTGTATCTACTCGCTGCCAGACCATGGGAAACTGAAAAGGTCTTGGTCCCGTGTAAGCACTGCTCAGCAAAAAAGAAAACATCCCTGTGTTATCAACAGTGCTTCCAGCACAAATACATACATAGATTGTGCACTCCCAAGTTTTTG
>VYZQ01044330.1:47873-58887 GCA_013400655.1 Mystacornis crossleyi
GTTTTTGTTTTTTTTTTTTTTTTGGCAATATTTAGAAGAAGTGTTCTTTTTGGCAGAGAGACAAAAATATATGTACCTACATGGAGACTGCAGTGGTATAATGGAATGGCTAAGATCTGTATGCCTAAACAAAGTGTATGGTACCATCTGTGGGCCACAAACACTGCACAAAAACAGTGGCCAAGTCACTATTTTTCAAGCACCAAAGAGAGGGTATAGATAGTTTCATTGCAAAATCACTGTTTTTCTTTCAGACTCTTCTCCTTGTTATTTTCTATACTGTGAGCCTAACAGAGGTAAACATGGAGAGGAGCTCCGTGGCTGTTCTGCTGAGAGAGCACTGTTGCACTAAGCCCAGGCTGAGGACTCCTGGGGGCAGCAGACAGCCCTGTCCCATGCTTGCACGGCTCCAGCACACTGCAGTTGGGGTTAATGAGCCCTGATAACAGCAATACCCTGAACAATAAAAGCTGATCATTGATCCTGAGATCAGGAGAGCGAGCCCCTTGAGGCTGTTACCTGCCTCCTTGGCTTACTCAGTGTTTTGGCAAGCAGTGCAATGTAGGCCAGGTCAAATCAAATCATAATTCAGTCCAAATCTGAATAATGCACCAGCAGCACTGTCCAGGAACTAAATGGAAACTGTGATTTTCATGCTCAAGAGCTAAGACGGCACTGTGTAGCCTATGGGTACCTGCTGTGGCAATCAGGGGAACTATCATGGGATTTAAACCAATAAAATGAGTAAACCAGAAACCCTGGCCTTGGTCTGTATAAGTCATTGCACTGTATTTAATGTACTTGTTGCTTTCAGTTTATCAGGTGACCTAGACAGTATTAAACTGTAAAAAATATTAGAAATTCTCCTAAGAATACTACCCTGCTTCTTAACTGATAACAGTTTTACAGAGTTTCCAGGTCATGCCTTTAGTGTTAGGCAAATTTTGATTTAGAGGAAGCTGAAATGTTTGAACCTGGATTGAAAAACCTTATTTTCTTTGAAATTTATTGTGATATCAGAAAGTTAAACCTAATGAGGAAAACAAAATCACAGTCAGGCAGATGATGAAAAAACAACCAAACCAACCAAATCCAACAGCCTGTGATGCAAACTGGCATTTCAAGTAGAGAGGGGAAGATTCTCCCTAAAAGATTTCCATATAATTTCAGGTTTTCCTAGAAACTGAAATGAGAAAGAGAAGTATAGAAAGTTGTTGAATTCTCCATTATGTACAACCCAATTGACCATTCCTGTATGATCACTCCGTAACTTTAAAAGCTGGACAGAGTGCTTGGCTCTGCCCATCAATTGCTGCAAACAGTAAGTTAGGGGTATACACAAGGTATACAAAATATACCTTGCAAAGCAAATGGGAGAAAACCTGAATAATTTCCATATGTATAATCATCCCTGCAAAGTCGGGGCAGAATGCAACATATGCATCCCAGCTGTAACATACATCTGCAATGTAACCCACCCACCTAACATACAGACAGGAAATAAGGCTTTTCCAGCGTCTGAGTGTAACTAGATAAAGCTGTTGAGTTTAACCCTATCAACATCAGAGCAAAAATAAGCCCAGACAACTGTTCACATGCTTATGGCATCTTGCTCCATCAGGATCTAAACTGGACTTAGCTGTTGGAGGTTTCTACATTTTGGCAGGTCCAGGGCCAGCTCCCAATCACGAGATATTCTGTAGTCAAACAAAAGATTGTGAACCTGCTGACCGGCCACAGCTCAGAACTGCTTGGCCTCACACCTTAAGCAGAGAGCACGATCGTTTATTCGGTTTAGTCTTTTCATAAACTAGAGAAAAATTCTCATCAAACACAACCATGATGCTTAAAGGATCCTTAAAGGAACACCCAACAAATTATCCTGACAAGTGGTTCTGCTGGCTACACAGAGCTAATCCTTTCAAATAGGTTTGCTGAGCCAAGGAACAAAAGCAGATGAAGCTCACAGCTTCTAAGCTGGCAGAGTTCCTGTGTGAGTAGGACATGATAAGAACTAAGGGGTCCAACTGGAAAATGCTCTCTGGCACAGCACTTGAAAAGACAACAAGGTAATGAACCCCACAGCACCACGTGTAGAAAGACACTGTTTGCAAGTAAGATTTGCACAGCTGGACTCCAGTGATTCAAGCATCCCTTCAATTTGGAAGCTGATCTGATACCCTAAAAGCTGTTCAGTAAGGAGGGAAGCCAGCCTGGGCCTCCTGAGACTCCTGGGAGATGGAGCAAGGAGGATAAAAGTGATCATGACTACTACACCTACCCAGAACTCTGCACCTATGGAGTGCTCCCTCTAGCAGCTCCTGCTGTGGGAGATAGTAGGTGAGACTGCTCCCTGGCCGGTCACATTTCACCTATACACCGATGATTTCCTCCCCCACTCTCTGCACCAACCTACCCCTGAAAAGGAAGGAGAGGGTTTCCTTCAGGCCTGCCCTGGAGGGCTTGTCTCATTAGCAGGCACGTCATCACAGTGTGTGGTCAGGCAGGTGTTTGGTCCTCCATACTCCTCCACACAGCCCCCCTGCACTGCCACCTGCGATGCACAGTGACCCACTGCAGGTATGGCTGGGGCACTGGGTCTTTCTGGCTACTTCTCAGATGGGTCACTTCACCTTGTATAATCCTCACTCAGTAAATGTGTTCCTCTTTTTACAAAACTGAGTTGGAAACTGTAGGACTATGCTGAGTTATGATACACTAATTCCAGCAACATCTTTCAGGATAGACTAAAATAAATTGTTAACTACACCCCTGGTCTTCAAAGACCAGTTACACCTCATATCATTTATTAATCTCAGCTGCACTGAATTATTAAAATGAAACTCTCAATTACTCCCATCACTAAAAATACCATTGTGGCTTTTAGATCCATATTTCTCCCCTTTACTGTAATGCATTCTTCATTTTAATTACTGGCACCATATTTTCAAAGGCCAGTGCCTTTATCTTTGCAGGGTATTTATCAACCTAAAAAAAAAGTTTGACAAGTGCATAAATCATTAGGTGTGACAAGCAGTGAATTCTTGAAGGAGAAATATGTGGAAAAAAGATCATGTTATCTAGGTGAACCAAAGACATGTCAAAGTGAAGCAACAGGAGGAAATATCATCTACTTCTCCTGCCAGGGTGTGCATTGTGCAAGACATTATTCTGGTGTTCATTACGAGAAGGAGACTGAGTAGACTTTTTTCTGTGACGGGAAAAGAGATCATCTGCAAAAAAGGGTTTATGCACTAAAAGGATAACAAAAATTCCTAGCTAAAATTCCTAAATAAAGAAATCAAGATCACATCTAATCAAAATCACAGAACACACCCAGTAACCCCAGCCCAAAATAACCCTCATCTGTCCAATGGCTCCTAACAATTAAGTACTGCAGTCCTCCTATTGCCATTACCTTTTCTGATTCAAAGAACAGATGTTTTGTCATGAAAATCCCATTTTCCAGGTCTGTCAATGGTCTAGATGGTGGATGCCCACCATACAAACTCCTCTGCACCGGTACAGAGGAGCAATATCTAAACCCAGGAATGTTAAAAGTCTGTCATCTGTGTGGCCCAATCCAATTCAAAGCCCCCTCTGACCTGCCACCTGCCCGCTGGTCAGGGCAACTAGAAAGGTTCTCCTCAGGAACACAAAGGGTTGGTTGTGACAAGGGGTTGCCAGCTCTGGTTGCTTTTCCTTAGAAGAGACTTTTTAGAAAAAGACAGCACACACTGTCCAGTCAAACACTGGTGTGTGGAAGACACTGTCCTTACCTTGGTTGTTAGCCCGTGCTGAAGCCTTTCATGCTATATTTTCATTTTTGCTCCCCAAGTCAGCTGCCTGTGCCAAAGTCATTCCTCTGCCATGATGTGTGGACACACCTCCACACCAGCTGTGACACCTCATAGATCTATGGCATGAGCACGGCCTCGCAGGAAAACTGGCCTCAGGTTCTCTAATGTGATTCCTGTCAGCTGATGATCAAGAATAATTATCCCCAGCATTCAGGTTGGAGCACATGTGAGGAGACAGTAAAATGCCCAGCACTACATCCTTGGTATTCTAAAGTCAAACACAGTAATGGGCTTTCTTCCTCAGGGAATAGCAATGTATCCAGTCATCATCTTTTTAAATTCACCTCCACCTGGTACAACGAGAGTAATTCCTTTTCTGTCTAGTTTCTTTCTTACATGTGTGCTTCCAATTTCATTACTTGTAAAAATCCCAAGACCAACAATAACTTCAGAAAATAGAGATAAAGTAGAAAATGCAGGGAAATCTTTGGAGACCATACTGGATTTTTTTCTTTACAAGGCAAATAATGTATTACATGATGTCTCTCATTCCTCTCTAACCTTTTTAATAAGAAAAGACAAACACAAGCCCAGCTGCACACAGCCAACACCTGATTGGGTCAAAAACTTTTAATCCTCAGCATATGTGGTTGTACTAAAGGTGCAACAAAAAGTACTTTTCTGGGACCTCTACCACCGGAAGAATACTCTGGAGGTGATTTATACAAAGGTCCTGTTGGTTTTTCAAACTAATCTAGTGCCAGCTGGAAATGTAGGAGTAATCACCCCTGAGTCTGAATCACTATTTCAATCTGCAGAGCAGGAGAAGTACAGGATGAGAAAAACAGCTTTCTTTTTTGCCACTCCCAACAGCTTCAGTTTCGTTCTAGCAGCTACATCCTACCAGTATGAAAAGGAATCTTTTGCCTCTTTGGAGTTGCTAGATTTCCTCCATCATCTGTGCCCTTCAAGGGCAGGACTGAATGATTCGGTAATTCACCTTACCTGTTGCCTTTTTCATTTAGCATCAGGAAGAGAGACTGAATTTTAAAAAACAGACATGAACATGTTTCCTTGAATTCTTGAACTTCAGCTCTGTCTCTTCTCTTCTAGCAGAAAAAACAAGGAGAAAAGAAATAAACCTTGTCCCACATACATGGACAGTTCTCTCCACCCACCAATATGAAGGGCACTACATGGAAAGAGAGTCCTCCAGAAAACTGCTTTCCATTTACTGCAAAAGAGTCACACTGAGGAACCAGCTACCAGAGCTGCTCTGAACACTAACAGAAACCCCTTCTTTTGCTGGGTAGATATACTTCTTACATGCTTAGTACCCTTGATATGCTCACGAAAGCCCTGTGTTTTTATACTCTGCTCTTGTGTCCAGTCACTGCGTTTCTATATGGTTCTGATGAAAGTTTCAGTTTGCTTCTCATTTTAAAAGGGGACAAGAAAAATCAAAACACAGCATGCATATGAACAAGAAAAGTATCTGCAGATGCAAAGTAGGGATGAATTTTCAAGGACAATCAGTTGATGATTCAATGCAGAAAGGTTCCTCTTTGCAATTCATAATGCTATTGAAGAAGGTGAATTTCATTTTTGTTAATGAAAGTGGCTCAATGTTTATATGTGCATTAACTACCTCCCCCATTTTCAGAAGTCACCATTGCACCATAGGAGCAGAGGGAGTACATCATCATCCAGAAACTGCTTCTGGGGCAACAAAGCTAGGAATCTTAATGTAATGTGGTCAGTCANTTTCATTTACATGTTTCATATTCTCAAAATCTCAGCATATTTTTAAAGCTTTCCTGTTCCGTCTTCCCCAACAGGTCAACTCTTTACTTTTTTCAATTTATATCCCATCATCTCCTAACGCCCTGTCTTTCATTCTGTGCTGCTGGTGTTAGAGTCCCACTGCAGTTCTCAGAAGTGGTCCTCTGCTATTCAGTGCAGTTGGCTCTTGAATGAAACATGAGGTTTTTTAGCACCTCAGGAGGCTGAGCATGCTTTAGCAGCCCAGCCCCAGCCTCATACACAAGGACTGCCCTTTAATTCCACTTAAATAAATTCAGTGTTGTTGGTTTTGCCCCTGCTCAAAAGGAGCTTAGTGGGAAAGTCAAAACAGATCTCAGCCAAAGGGAAAAAATAATAAAGCAAGCCCATAAATTAAGTCAAGCTAGTGTATCCTAGGAACAAGAAAGAGCTCATGCAGATGAGGCAAACCATGCCATGCATAGAAAGCAAATCCCCACTGCTGGTCCTCCCTCATGCCATTCCAAAGAAGCAAATCTCTATGTGAAGTGTTTGAGAGCATGCTGGAAATAGAGGGGCCCTGGAAATATAGTTAAGAAATAAATTCCACTATTTGGTGACATTTGTTCCAAAGGAGACAAAGTGTCTTTTGTGAAATATTCCCACCAGAAGCCTTGCAGAGTTTGAACTGCATCCACAGCCTGCACTGGTGTTGGACAGAAAGTAAGATCTTATTGTTTGTCTTTCCTTTTACTTTTGAAAATACAAACGGATTTTAAAATGCCCGACTAATTAACTAGGACTGAGCTGCGCTTTTCTGGGGATATGAATCAACATAATTATAATTTAAGAAGATCTATTATCATTATTATGGCAAAAAGAGTATGACATAAGGTAAGAGAGGTTAAGGTGCTTAAACACAGTGAGGAGATTATCCCTAGACTCTAACAATGAGCCCCTGCTTGTTCATCGTGTGCAGTTATATCAAGTCTGTAGCATTGCTAACTAGAATGTAATAGGTAAGGATGAGATTTTTAGGAGGAAGTAAGTGCCTTCCAAAAACCCCTTTCAGCTCTGAATGATTTAGAAACCTAGCTAATGTAACATCTTTCATAACTCGCAGCTAATAACCTTCATGTTTATTTTCTTTGCTCTGAAACTCTGAGAAGTCAATGTAGACCGATCGCAGTGCCTTATGCTTCGTGGGAGATGCTCTGGGTTTGGAGGGTAAAAGCCAAGTTCAGGCTGATTTACGGACATTGTCAGGACAGGAAGAGTTTCAGCAATCGTCCCTGGAGAAAAGGGAAATCAGTGGAAGTGTCTGATCCTTTTCCTTTTTTCTCTCAGGAAGGTTGGTATGTGAAGATGCCCATAAAGTCTCCCTTGCAGCCAAAATCACTGTCTCAGCAGGGTCCATTAGTGGAGGATGCGTCATCATCATTGTCTTGCCTTCCTCCTGGGAAAGAGAAATGGAAGGGAAAGGATGAGCTCTGTAAGCAAAACAAAGTAGAGAATGGGAAAGAGCTGAGAGACCAATTAAGCCCTACACACATGTAGGCTCCCTGCACGGCAGCTGACCTACAAAGGATATTCAGAGCCGACAACGGGCTGCACATTGAACTGATAGAGTAACCGGATGTAAAAGCAATGCAGCATCAAGCTGTGTTCAGGGGGGTAGGTCACCCTCACATTAACTCTATTATGAAAAGGTGATCAATGCCACATAAATCAAAGCAGATATATTGGCATAAACACTCAGATTCAGCTCCATTGTCTTGTGTGTGCTTGGTAAAAAAATTTGCAGTTTAAAATGCAAAATGAGAAGGCAGTTTTCAGACAATTTCTTTTACTGTATTTGCAGTTATGCCGCTGGGTGAAGCTGGAAGAAAACTTCCCATGAAAATCCCAGTTTATTCACCACCCCACAGAAGGCAGAGTTTATGTAGGCCATTGCCACCTTTCAAGTATTGGGGAACAAGTCTATTTTGCTCCTTCTCCTCCCACAAACATTCCTGACTTTTCCTGCTGGGAAGAAGGCAGTGAGTGCCAGCTGGGAGAGGGTAAAAGAGGCACATACAGGCTTGAAAACTCACAATTCTGTGTTTGGCTTGTTTGCAAGTGAGCGCCGAAGTGTGTCCCTAGACAGCCACATCATGGTGAGTGAAAGGAGTTCTTTTAAGCGTAATGATCTTTTATAGTCTATCATTTGAGACGTAGTCTGAGTTCACATGAATGATTTTTCAACCTATTACACTGTCAATAGCATACTTTCTAATCTTCCCCATGTTAAGAAACACTTCCACTCCCGCTTCCTCCTCTCAAGCCAGGGATGTCGGAAGGATGCACCCTCTGAGACTGTTTAGTTCCATGGAGATCTTTAATAAAAGTGCAGTGACTGGAAACTGTGAAGATAGAGCAGTCTGAGGACCAGGAAATTTAAAGAGACAAATATGCAAAACTCCTCAAGATGCTGCCAAGGCAACAATTTCAGGAGGAAAACAATGCTGAGTAACGCAATTTCCCCCAGTAGCTGCAAGTCATTCAGCAACCTTGAATTAAGCTCACACCTCTGCTGTCTCTGCACAGTTTCAGGAGAGAGGAATGAAATCCTTTATCAGCAGGACGAAAAAAACCTCCAAAGAGGGTAAATATTAGAAAGCCACAATTAAAGTCAGGGAGCTGGCAGCTGCCCTGCAATGATTAATGGGCTCACACATCTCCTTATGCCCTGGCTCAGCCATGCTGAGCTAATGTTTGAGAATTTCATAATCTCAGCAGCCCCTTTGCTTTCAAAGACATAGCCTGGCTGTCCAGTGATTTCTCCAAGAGACAGTTAAACTGAGTTTGGTTTCCTCTTTTGCTCCCCTCTTTCTTAAAAACATCCGTAAAGCTGGGGCATTGCACAGGGACTAGCGAACCGCCATTCACAGTAACACATTGTACACTGAAATAAAGAACTGGACCTTCACTCTAAGGAGGAGATCAGACAAAGAAAACACGCAGGACTAGCAACACAAGTGAGTGACGGGCGGATAATAAAGAATACTGCATTACTGCTAGGAAAAATTCAGCAGCAAAAAAAATTATAGGAGAAAAGTAGGCACACATGGATACTGTGCATCAATAGAAATCTCCCAGAGTGCACATCCTGGCTTCAGCAGGCTGTGTGAACCCATGGACCAGCCCGGCTCCTGTTTGGCTGCAAACTCACATACACAACTACATGCATCTAATGCCTAACTAAGACATGCAGGGGAAGGAGGATGGAAACTAACAGAAGTAAGAAAGCTGCCTGTATGGACAGAGTCCCTGTGAACAACTGAGGAGTGGGTGGCCCATACCTTTTGTGCTACAAGTCTAGCTGCAATTTGTACCTTGAAATCAATTTCTAATTTTTAAAAACAAATTCATTTACTTCTTTAGATGCTTGACTTTGGAGTCATTGAAGCATGCTACTGTCACAGCCCTGGAAGGCTTAAGCATTAAACCTTAAAACAGGCACCATCTCCCACCCTGCAAGAAAGTCCTGCTGGTGAGAGCTGGGTCAGATGTCCAGGACTTTTCAGTTCTTAGTCTTTCTTGGAGCAGCTACCAAGGGCTGATGAACATCACCCAGAGTGCTAGTACAATGGCTATGTGCCTAGTAATCCACCAGGGACTTTGATGGTAAAAATCAAAAGTTGTCCATCTTTTAGTCCCTTCCAGTCATGCAAGTTGTGGGTAGAACAAGCCAGGTCTCTGTGTGATGTTGAAATCCTTAAAAGTAGTTTCCCTTAGCACACTGGTCTTGTCAAGAAAGTATTTTCAAACCTGTACTTAAAAAACATAAGGTGAGATACTGAGGCATCCAGCTATCCTTCCCTTCAAGTTTCCATAACCCGTCCTATCCACCGTGTTCTCAAGGTGTCTGGGGACACAAGGCATGGGAGCCAGACAGCTCCGTCTTTACAGCCTAGCTGGGCTTTTTGGCAGATTCATGAGCTCGTTAGCAAAGTCCCACCACAGCACCAGAGAGAGGGCAAGCACCCTTGTTTCCACTTTGCAGCAAAAGGGGCCAAAGTGGGACGAGATCAGCTGACTTCCTAAGGCCAAGAACCATATCAGTGGCACAGCTCAGGCTCTGCTGTCCAAGCAAGCAGTTCACTGCTTTTCAGTAAGCATCAGAGCTCAGGAAAGATCAAGACCCCAGAGGTGTCTTAGTCCACTGTGGGTGATCATCACACTACATTCTGATGTAGTCCACTGGGGCTACATCACACTACGTTCTGGGTACGGGACAGTCATACAGCACACAGGAAATACTGATCACACACCTATGTGTTCATTTGCCCCACTATATTCAAAACCAGTCATAGCTATTAACTCTGTGCACAGAAAGGTTTTTATTGCTCTTCCTCTTGTGTTATAGTCACTACTGTTTTAGAAAGTAGATTCAACTTGAAGCAAATTCATGCTTAGAACACAGAGCTTCTTCCAGAAGCCTCCTGCATTTTATTTACTGTCTGGATATATGTTTTATAACAATGCTACTCTTTCAGTTGCTTTTCCCTCTCCTTTAATATGGAGATTTTTATTGCCAACCATATCTTTTAAAGGCGGCAGCAGTGCTGCCCAGGTGCTTTGCACATACAATCGCTGCTGGCATGACTGCAGCAATAACAAGTGCTGAGGCAGCAGAGGCTAAAGGGGGGTTAAGGGCAGTCATGAGGGAAAATTTCAGGCCTGTCCTAAGCAGTTGTGGTAAACGGCAACAGACCAACTCATTGCTCCACCAGGGAATCTCAGCAAGTCATCTCCACTTTCCAGCATGTAACGAAGTTTCCCTGGCAAGTTTATCTTCCTCAGTGTCTGCTCTGCAGCCCACCCATCATCTGAGAGGCATGGGGAAGTGGGGAGCAGAAAAACAAACACAAACACTCAACCCACCTTTTATGAGTTGTACAAGGGGGTAAGGGCAGAGGGTGCAGTGACAGTGCTGTGGACGGCTTCCTCAGTGGACAGGGCTAGAAAGGAAAGGGAGAAAGGGAATAGGGCAGTGCTGAGGGAGGGAATGCACCTGTGGAGCAGAAGGCCAGCTTGGTCACTTGTGAAGGAAGCCTTTGTCTTACAAGCTTGGGAAGCGCATCTCTGGCCATCACCTCCAAGGCAGCTGGAGTGGAAATTCCCCCATTCCTTTAGTGGCAGGCCTCATTTCCATCAGCTTGTGTGCAGTCTCAGTTGACGTGCAACCCCAAAGCAGAACCAAAATCTCCCATGCCAGCCACGCACTTCCAAAGCTCGTACGACAGTTTCACATTGGAGACTACGCCTATATAAACCTACCCAACTGCTTTGTGCTAACTCTCATCCAGGACTAACCACTTCTATCAGACAAGCTGACCTTTCTCACTGGTTCAGCTATATATTGCTGGGGGTTTAGGAGGTTTTCTTTATGTGTGTGTGTGTGTGTGTGT